>JANZLH020000078.1:2747990-2762729 GCA_026770325.2 Erythroxylum fimbriatum
TCCTTCGTGTTTTCGATTATACATGATGTTCTTGTACGGTCTTTTTCCGCAGCGTATTGTGAATACTTGGACTGTACACGATCCAACACTAATAATCAGTAATATAATTGCATAATAAAGGTTTAATTATTAAGGTTTTTAGGGGGATTCATTACGTTGACATTATTATTTGATATTGATATCTTCTTAGTATTTTCCTCTATCTTGAGTTCAATATTATTTTCGATCTTAGTTTATTTGTTTAGTTTAATTTTTAAATAAAATTCAAAATCTGATTTATAGGTTAGATAATAAAAAAAAGGATAATTACTAATACTTATAATGTTCGTAGGATTGACGTGTACTTGCGAATGTTAACTTCAACTACTTTGTGCACTTGTGATAAAATTTAATGTAGATATAAAAAATATCAATCATGTTTTAGCGTTAGAAACATAAAATGAAGAAATTTAGATTTGGATATTGTAAATGTAATCCTATAAAAACTCCCCTACCGAACATAAAACTTTAATACATTGAATTCGTTTCCCCTTCTATTTAAAACTTTATCTTCGAATGTATTACCCAATTTTCTTTATAAACTCAAACATTAGGACGAGCAAGGACAAAGCGGTCATTCTGACCATTCGGCAAACCATGCTCAAGGCGCCAAAACACGTTAAATCTCCCGCCCCTTTCGGACAGCTCTCCCTCTCTTTTATTCCCTACTCACTCCCTCCATTTTCAAAGCCTCTCCCTCTCTCCACACTCTGTAGCCGCCGCCGCCCACCATGAACCACCACCACCACAACCAGCAGCACATCTCCCCTGCCACCCCTGGTGGCTCCACCGCCTCCTTCCCCTTCGACTTCCAAACCAACAAGCACCCCAACAAGAAGTCCCGCGGCAGCTACAACTGCGGCCGCTGTGGCCTCCCGAAGAAAGGCCACGTCTGCAACATTCCCATCACCACTCCCACTTCTGCCGATTCTTCCTCTTCCTCCGCCGTTGCCGCTGTCTCCGCCTCTCGCCACCAGCCTTTCCAGCGGCAGCCGTATTCTCACCTTCGGCGAGCTCTCTCTTTTGACGACGTTGACCTCAAGTGCGACCCTCTGGAGGTTGATATCGAGGAATCGGAGTCGGATCTGTGGGGCCTGTGTTCCGGGAGGCTGCCGGCGAGTTGCTTGTGGGAAGTACTGAGGAGGCTGCCACCATCGGAGCTACTGGCGGCAGCGACGGTGTGTAAGGGGTGGAGGGACACGGCGAGGAGGCTCTGGAGGGCAGCCGAGGAACTTAGGCTTAGGGTTCCTTGTAGAGCTGAGCTTGGGTTTGTTGGATCTGTGTTGAAGAAGTGTACTGGACTTGTTAAGCTTAGTCTGAGGATGGAAAGGTTAGGGTTTCTTCTTGACGGCGCTCTGTTTTGTCAGATCCACGGGCTTATGGAGTTTAAGTGTCTGTTTCCATGAACATTTGGATTTTTGTGAACTAAAGATGCGGAGACTTGGAAAAAGACGTGACGCTAATAATAAATAAAATTATTTAAACATAAGACGGGGGGTTTAAATGTGGCCAAATTAAAGCGAGGCAAATGAAAAAATTTAACAGACAGACAATAGAATGATCGAAAATATTGTTCTGGAAAGAAGTCGAGGTTGTTGGTTTGCAAGTACATTTTTAGTTGGTTATGTGGCATAGGAATCCCACTCAATATTATGCCCAGCGGTTATGCACAAAATAAAGAAGTTTATCATTTCACTGTGTAATATTGGTATTTGTTTGGGTGGGTGTTGCAGGGATGTGGATGCGACAATGTTGGCTTGCGTTGCGTTTTCTTGCCCCATTTTGGAGTTTCTGGAGATACGCACATCTGCTGATGCAGTTAATCGGATATCTGGGTATAATCTTCTTCCTACTTGTTTGTTCGTATGCCATAAACAATTTTATCCTTGGATTTTTCTTGTTTAAGCTTTGCTCTTTCTCTATCTCTTTGCATTCTGAGTCTGTTGGGTGAAAGAATAATTGCTTGCTACACAAGTTATAATTTGGAAGTGGATGATGGTAATAGTGGTTAAATCACAATGAACGCTAAGGTCGATAGGCTATAACCTTACTCCACCAATTTGTGTTTCCAAATCTTTCTTTCAAGGAAACAGTTAACAATTTGTGCTACAATTAAATTGGTTTTATGTTGTAAAAGGTCTTGGCGGTGCCGTGTGCTCCTAGTTTTGTGTAGAAGAGAACAGGGATCTTCGGTGGTTGTAGAAAGGCTGATGTTTCATGTCATGCTCTATTGTTTGGATATGCAGTGATGAATTGGGTCGCTTTGTTGCCGATAAACGTTGCCTTACAAGCCTAAAGGTGGAAGGGTGTTCTAATCTAGGGGGTTTAGTTCTCTGTTCATCAAGTCTTTCTACACTTTGGCTTTCAGATCTTTATTCTCTCTCTAAGATGGTAAATTCTCGTACTGTTGTTTTCCGCTACTTGAACGCAATCTTCTCTGATGTATCTTTAGAAGTTAAGTGCATTCAACTGTGATTCAATCCGAACCTTGCACCTTATTATTCAAAAAAGATGACGTCTTACTTTTTATGTATTTGATAAAGTTCCCCTCTTTCTTTTAGGTGTTTAACTGTCCTAACTTGAGAGAGATTTCTTTGGATTTTTCTCGTCAAGAAAATGACAGTACAGATCTCACGGCCATGTTTGAGAGCTTGGGAAGGAGCTGTGTTAAGTTGCAGAATATACACGTTGCATCAGATCGGCTCTCCCATGCCGCTGTACTTGCTCTTACATTTGCAAATTTGAGGTTTGTAAAAGGACAGTGTCAAATGGTTGTTTGCAAAAAGCTGTAAATGTTTAATAGACTGATGATTGACATGTTGTATGAAAGTAAGATGATGTTGGCTTGCTTTCTTTGTGATCTTAGGGGCCTGCGAGCGCTTTCTCTAGTTCTTGGAACTGAAATCACTGACGCATCTGTTGCCGCCATTGCCTCAAGTTATTCAAAATTAGAATTGCTTGATCTGAGTGGGTATGTTTTGGATCAAACCCCCTTTTTGAATTCAAAATTCATTCTTGGAATTTGTGAGCTTCATAATGTTATTTCATGACGACTTATATGGTACTGCAATTTGATTTCAGGTCTAGCATCAGTGACAGTGGCATTGGAATGATCTGCAATGTTTTTCCTGCAACACTGTCCAAGCTTCTCCTAGCTCTTTGTCCTAACATCACTTCAAGTGATTACCCTGCTCAATTGCTCTAAAGATTTAGCTTATTCTGTACTCGTTTCATTCTCTCCTACACGAGCCATACTAATTATAATATAATCTCAGGTGGAATCCAATTTGCTACAGCCCAGTTGCCTCTTCTTGAGCTGATGGATTGTGGAATGACCATTTGTGATCCAAGTTCTGAGTATCCAACTTCGGATGAAACCGATGATTCTGAGTTGCAGACAACGCTTCAAAATAAGTTACATCTATACCAGAAACTCTTCATAAAACATGATCGGTTGAGAAAACTCAGCTTATGGGGCTGCTCTAGCTTAAATGTAAGATCCCCTTTTTTCTTTTTCCCAAATTCAATACCAATCAGGTTTTTTTCTTACCTTGTTCTCACCTTTAAACTTGAATCTAGGGATTGTACCTAACTTGCCCGGAACTCAATGATCTGAATTTGAGCTCTTGCAAAAACTTACATCCAGGTATTGATTGTTTAAGGTTTCTATATGAATTAGTTCAACAGTGGTCTGAATCCTGCACTTTCACCCTTTACGTGTGAGGAGAAGCTAATTAGATATGTCCATATCTCCAGATACGTTGGTTCTTCAATGCCCTAGATTAGAAACTGTGCATGCTTCAGGGTGCAACAAACTAGTGATTGGGGCCATTCAAAGCCAGGTGATTACTTTCATAACCTTATCTCATGTTTTGAACGTTATGTAACTAATTTGAAAATTTGTTATGGAAAGAACCCAAAATAAAGAATGTCCTACCTACCTGAATAAACCTTAGGCTAGTCGGGATAAAAATTTACAGGAAAATTGCCTTTTTTATTATGGGAATTTAATCTTGATCAAATTTCTCTTTCAATGATTAGCGAATGTGCCCTGCAGGTCATTAACAAAAATGCATCAACAGAAAACAATTTACCCTACAAACGCCTGGCAGATGGCTCGAAAAGGATTCGAGTTCCGAATTTCGTCATTCAGGTGTGTGGTAGTGATTCATGTTCACCAAAATGACAATCCATCTTCCATTCTATTCTGTGCCCATATACAGATATGTGTTAAAACATTGTATCTGAACCTCAAGAAAGCAACGCAACCACTTGATAGCAGTCTAGTGCTGAAACTGTAGGTATTAACTTTAATTAATTGATCCATATTGGTTTGCGTTCTACCTTGCAGCCATGCGATGATGATAGCAAGCGGAGAAGGATTCCAATTCGGCCTTGTAATGTGCTTGTGGAGTAAACGTCAACCCAGTCCGTCCACACCTTAGCATGGTGGTTGTATCGAGTAATTGAGTAAAAGTGAAGTAATAATTCTTTGGGCATTGGTTTCTAGGGTAGGGTCCTCTTCATTTTCAACGGCCGAGGCCCAACCGACTTGTAGAATTGCCGCCTTCGTAAAGAAACCCCTGAAATTGTTTAGTTTCAAAAGAAGCATCGACTAATTCCATAAGAAAAATAAAAGAGAAAACACTAAGCTAAAGACTGTAGCTTGTTTTATTCATCAAATGGAATAAAAAGTTTCGTGATTTGTAATCTTCAAAATGTGGAGTTTGAGTATGAAATAATGCAATGTGAGAAGCGTCTCTGTAGTCTGTTTTTATTACGATGATTGAAGTCTCAGGTATGATAATGACCCAGAAATCTTGGAAGCCTTGTTCCCGGCACTCTCTCAAAATTGTACAAATGTTCCTTTTATCTTTTTTAATTGATATTTTCGTACAATTTTATTATTTAAATTAAGATTTAACGAGTTTTAATCACAGTGATTAAAATTTTAATCCCGTTTAAAGATTTTATATCATATATATGTATATATATATTTGTACTACTAGACGGAAAATTTGAAGTATCAAGGCAAATTCTATAAAAGAGTCCCTGTGATATATTTGATTATTCATATTAGCCCTTGTGTTTTTAATTCGTTCACCTTAGCTCTTGTATTTTTTATTCTCATTCAAAATATCCCAATTAGCTATTTTCGGACAAATTTACCCTTGGATTCAAGAGATTAAAAAAAATGTATTTCAATAATCTAAGGGCAAATTTGTCCGAAAATAGCTAATTGGGGTATCTTGAATGAGAATAAAAAATACAGGGGCTAAGGTGAACGAATTAAAAACACAAGGGCTAATATGAATAATCAAGTACATCACAGGGGCTCTTTTATAGGATTTGCCCATTCCTTTTTTTTTTCTTCTCAATTGATGAAGTGCATAGGTGGCTCCAAGCTTTTCTCAAAAGACAGGTACTGATGCTCCAAGAAAAGCCAAATAAGGTATACCTGTGCCCCTATAGCTTTAGCCATCTGTTAAGTATTCAAATGAATAAAAAACAGCCATGATTTCCTCATCAAGCAAATGAACCAAGTTTGAAACGGTTCCTGTTCAAAGCTGATGATGTGAATGGTAATATTTATTATTAGGCACATTAATATGTACTTTATGTCTAATTATCTGACTTCCACACTGATCATTAATGAAGTTGGTCCCTCAATAAGATAATACTGGTAATAATCAAGCAAAGTTATCAATTATTTTTCTCAGTGTTTTTCCTTTACCCTGATTTTGAATGTTGATCATGATGCTACTTTACTTGAATGAGAAGGTAAAAGGAAAAAAAAAAGGCAGGAATATTATTCATGTGGATGTTATAGATAGGCACTCGCATGATCATTTGTAAATATAATGCCATGAACAAAGGTTTGAGGTTCTTCCAGTCACTTTCGCTGGAGAATATTCATCCATTCCATGAAGGCTAAATCACAGGTAAAACAATATGACTGAGTTGTCAAGTTTTGATTGGTATATTAAAATTGTGAATGGAAGGCACGAAAGAGGAGGTGCTAAGTTTATTCTTTCTTATTCTTTTTCAGAAATGGCAGATCTGACTCAGACGATAGCTTTATTGGGATAAAGTAGGTTCTTTCTCCTATTTGTAATTAAACTTAATAGATAGTCTCTCAAGAAGAGTGCTTTAGAATTATATATATACATATATATATATATAGTTTAGTGCCCTCATTTGCATCATTTGTAACTCTTTCTTTGTATGTTCTGTCCTGACACCAAAGATTTACTCGTATGGAGGATCAGTTTCTTAAAATGGAAACCTTGATGGACAAGGATTATCCTTCTTGCAATTTTTATGGTATGGGAACAGGATTGAAGTATGCCTTAAGTCCAACAATTTGGAATGCCCTGACCGAAACTAGTTGTCACGAAACTGGACGCGGAGGTAGTATGAGATCTCCATCGGCATCAACGTCTACAGAAAGGTTGCTGTCAAGTTCTGAATCAAGTTCTTCGGTAGAGGAGGTTTCAGGCTTCAAATTGAACGCCAACATCTCTGGATTTGTTAAACAGGAAGAATCTAAACAAAGCCATGCAGGTACTTTTGTCTCAGGATTGAATCTTGTAAATCTAGGATCAGCATCACTGTCTGATATCAAGCAAAGCCGCACGCCTGTAAATTTTTTGAAATCATTCCCAGAACTAAACCGTGTTCAAGTATCCGAACCTCCTTCTCCATCTTCATTCCCAGCCACATCAAAGATCCCAAATTTGACCTTGTTTTTGCAGGATCCTACCTTGTTAGATCCATCCAAGCAAATTGTAGATTCAATTGGCAAGAGCGCTAGCCAAACATGCCAACATGTGCCATCATTTCCCAACACTTCATTTTCGATGACACAACCAGGCCAACTGCATTGCCAACCATCTGGCAACGAATGGCTCACGATCAATCCAACCTTCACAAACCATTCCACAAAGGGTTTTAACGACTACTGGCTCAGCACAACCAAGGCACAGCCAATGAAACACACGGGTCGACGAGTGCAGCATCAGAATCAGAAGTCTTCTCTGCTATCGCCACCAGGAAAGCTCTACAGAGGAGTGAGACAAAGGCACTGGGGCAAATGGGTGGCAGAGATTAGGTTACCAAGAAACCGTACAAGGGTCTGGTTAGGGACTTTTGACACAGCAGAAGAAGCCGCCGTTGCTTACGACACAGCGGCATACTTGTTACGTGGAGACTACGCACATTTGAACTTCCCAGATCACAAACATCAACTTAAAGCCAACTCCTTGAATGGAACCACAGCAGCTCTTCTTGAAGCAAAGTTACAAGCAATATCACAAGGCATTTCTAGTCAGAAGCAGGTTAATCCAAGTTCAACATCCTCAAAATCTCATGAATACGAGACTAACACAAAGATCAAAGCTTTTGGCGAATACCCGACAAAGAAAGACTGGAAAAATGAACCGGCAAACAAGGTTGAACTTGAATGTGAAGTGATTGAGAACAATAAGAGAAGTCATCATCATCAGGAGTTTGTAGTGTCTGATCATACGGAAGCCTCAGTTCAGTTAAGTAGGATGCCTTCATTGGACATGGACACTATCTGGGATGCTCTTTTGGTCTCAGATTCATGATAATTCGGCCTCCATCTATGCAACCTCGGATCTGAGTTTGGTGATGTCGAGATTGCTGAAAGTTAACAGATCTTAAATTTTCACGTTCTGGCTTTGAATAGCATATACTTGACTCTTCTTGTTCTTTTTTCTTTTTCTTCTTTTTTTTTACCTTTTGCCTTTTATTTTCTCATCAGGAAGCGTAGAGTTTGGTTCCTTCCAGAACTTTTCAGATTTTAGAAAATATATTGAATCTTCTTACAGATGGTTGATTGCTTCAGTGATGCGTGCCACATATGCCAATCCAGATCTTATGTTCAATTTTACTGTCTTATTTTACTGTTCGTAAAATCTCAGTCATTTATTTTGCGAGACCTACACGGGCTCTATGCGGGACTCACATAAATAAATAGCTGAGATCTATTGGACACAATAAAACACCATAATATTGGACAGAAGATCTTTAACTCCACGTATGCGGCCTTTCTCCTCTCTTTTCTTTCTTTTAACGCTTGCTTTTCTTATATTGTCCTTCTTTAACTTTCCGATTGGTCTTATTAGTTTATAGATCATGAATTTGCAGTTAAGTTGGGACAAATAAATTAAAAATACATGGTCAAGATGCCATCAGAATTAGTAAATGTATGTATCATTTTATCATATTAAAAAAAACTTAAGGAGGTAATTAGTTTTTCAATTATCAAAACTAATTTGATGATTTAGTAAATTCTAAAATTAGTTTATCTGATAATTTGGTAAATTTTAAAATTAGTTTATTTTCTAAAGTTATTCACTTCTTGTTTGTTTTTAACTAATTAGAAAAATGAGCTTTTCTTCTTCTAAAAAATTATATTCTTAACTGTATTACGTTTAGCGGTTTAGACCTCTTTTATTTACCTATATTTAAAATCTTTTATTATTTAAATTTATTCTATGACATTCTTAAAATTTTGAGTGTTGATAATGTAGATTTTTTAACACTTCCATCAACAAAAATGCAAGTAGGATTAATTATAGTAAAACAAGATAGACGGGCACATAAAATTTATTTTGAATGTTATTATCATATTGACACACTTGTTAAATTTTCATAGTAAAGTATCAACAAAAATTGATTACAAATTATTCAATTATAGGGATATTTGAAACTAAATTTTAGATTTTAAATTTATAAAAAGAAATTTTAAAAATCATCAAAATGCATAAGATTACGTTATGTATTTTATTAATTATAAAATATCACAATATTTTCTTTCAATACGATAAAAAGCTACAGAACTCTAATAACTTACAACTATCTTCTCCAAATTTTACCTATAAAATAGAAAAGAGATGCATTAAGGCTTAACTTCTTCTCACCAATATTAACACATAAAATTATGTGAGTAAGCAATCTCTTTATTCTTTTTAGTATTGTTGATTCTACAATTTTTTGTATTTAGTATCTAAAGATCTTGAATTGAGATGAAAAATCCATCAGGTCATGGTGGGTCTGTATCATTTTGTTGTGTATGTAAAATGTGATCAAGTGTAGAGAGTCTATTTGATCTAAGTTGTTAAATGTTTTAGTAAGACAAAAAAAGTAATAATAAGAAAATAGCAGAACAATAACTAAACAAATATATGGTTAAGCAAGTTTTGATTGTCAATTATAGCCTCCATTGCCCTCCTATTAGAGAGAAATATGAAATTTTATAGATCTTTGATTAAGAAAGTCAAAATTTTATCAAAAAAATTTTGGTTAAAAGAACAGCGTGACCCATTTTTTCTAATTCACTTCATTGTATAGAACTACATAACAGAAAATAAATGTGTCATTATCTTAAACTTATGATGATCAAAAGATAAGTATTAGAGGAAAATGTTTCTTAGACTAGATCAAAATCTCCCTCTTGAAAGTCAAATATTGCAACTTCTCTAAAATTCTCTCTTTCTTTCTTTAGTTCCTTTCCTCTATTATCACCTTTATCATTAGCTTACAATACTAAGTGCTACTTCTTAACTCTTAAGGACCAGTGAGGTTTAAAATAACCTCTAATGCTCCAAGTCTAGAATATAACATACTTTATTTAGTGGCTCTTTCAAAAGACATGAATGTAAATAAAAAACATTTATTTTATAAGCTTTATAATCAAGTGGTCTTTGTAATAGAAGAGACATTTATCGATAAGCCTGCGCTTGTTTTGAAAGATCATTATAATTAATTAAAGTGAAAAATGATCTTCAATTGAGTTCGTAATCAACTTAAAAAGGACCAGTTTAAATTAGGTCTTAACATTTATGTTAAAATAAAAAAGAAATTACCTTTTTCTAGGCCAAGGGCTTTGCTTTATTACATGGAGTTTTGGTTATTCTTTAACAATTAAGGACATATGAACTTTTATAAAGTTGGACAAACATGTTTAAGAAAGAAACAATTACCCTTTTTAGTTGCTCATTCTAGCATAACAGTTTATATATCCTTTATTATAAAGTCTTTACTAAATATTTAGACATGGAACATTTCCATTTTGAAAAGACTGCAAGTGTTAAGCAATGAGGATATATATATATTAATGTCTATTTATTGCTACACTTTTTTTAAGGATAAGCTTGTTATTTGCTCAATTAGAATACAATTTATAGAAAATGTAGCTAAAAAAAATTATTGGCTTTCCCAGAAACTATTAGCTACAATTAATTTATTTACTATGTTTATTTTCATGGTGAAATGTTATTATTTTAGCTGCAAATTATTTTTTGTAGCCAAAATAATTATGGTGAATAGGTTACATTTTCATTCTTATCTTACAATAAAACAAGATCAAATTTGAACTATTGATCTCTTTTTATTATTTCTCTTTTTTTGAAATTAAAATTAAAATTGTAATTCAATAAAGCAGATACAATCTCTGTTACGTGATTCCTCTCCTCTTCTGTTCCTATTTTACATATTGCAAACTTGTCTCCCCCATTGACTTGATAATCTCATTTATTCTTCTCCTCTATTGAATGATTCCTTCACACACTTTCTTTCCATTGTACCTCCCTATTGAATGGTTTATAGCCTATCCCAATTCCCACTACATGCTTAATTCTTTCAATTCTTTTCATTGTAGACAAGGTCGGAGTTAAAATCTATAATCGCTAAAGGTCACCCTCCTTATGTTGGTTGTTATGCAATCCTATTCCCTGATTCCACTGTTGGTTACCTCCTATAAGTATCTTTTGTGCGTTTGGAATCATCATTATTATTGTTTTATATTTTGAATTGCATTTACTAAGTTAGTAGTTCCTTGAGGCTCCTTTTTGTTAGCCTATAAGTTCCCCTCATCTAGCTATTTATGGGTTCTTAGGTTTGTTTTTTATCTAAGGACTACATTCGGTAGGTACGAAAGAAGGGGAAAAGAAGAAAGGAAAGCATATGATATGGCTCCTTATGTTTTATTAACAAATGGATTAGGTAAACTCCAAAAGCTTTGTGCATTTTCTTATTTTGTTCCTTTTTGTTGTTAAGTTTCATGTGCAATGTTATGGTAATCTTCATCAATAACATGAAAAAAGATGAGAAGTTTAGGAGATTTGTCATTTTTTCTGTTGGACATGAAAACAACAATTATCAAAATATAAAATCTTTTTGTATTTTGCAGTTAAAGATTAACTTTTTGTATTGAATTAACAACATATCTCTTTATGTATATATGGTATGTTTTGCTTTTGCTATGTTTCCAAAACAAAGTTAATCATAATAAATATAATTTCTTAATATGATATAAAAGGTATAATAATCTTAACGATTTATGGGAATAAAAAAAGGAGTAGTAAGAAGGCAAAATTTTACTACTTGTTTGCTTGAAAACTAGAAAATTAAAAAAAAAAGAGAGTAAAGAAGTGAATGATGAAGAATAAAAATTGAAAAAACAAGGAAGGCAATTTTTGCAACTTGATTATAATGAAAAAGTGATGAAGACAATGATAATAAGAAAGGCATGATAGCAACTTGCATAACTATAAACACAAAAGGAAAATGATAAAGAATAAGAAGTAAGTGTTAGCTTAAGAATTAATGATTTTGATGATGACCTTTCAAATTGGATTTATTTCCTTCTATTGTTAACAGGTTAATTCTCCAAAGAAAATAAAATCACATGATAAATGTTTCCTTTCTTGCAGAAATCTTCCTTATGAACTTATCTGATTTATTAGAAATGATTCCATAATATCTGGAAGGATCTTACAAATCACAATCAGCTCCACGATATGATCATTTGTCTTAACATCTGGATACTGGAAGATTTTGTCAAATATGGTATTGAAGATTCAAAGTCAATTGAAGATATAAGAGAAGCAGTGATTAGTTTGAAGAAGATGTCTATTTAAAGAAGAGCCATATCATTTTGAAAACGGGAGACAAAAGCAAGAATATTTGAAATACTTCAGAAGCATCAATATTCCCAAAAGTCATATCTTGATCAAAATCTCTTGTGCCTTAGAAAGTGACAATTCTTTTTGTGAGAGATCATTGAAGCTTATATAGAGCAAATTACTTCTTCATTTGTTTAGAGCTTGAAGAGGCTATTCAAATTACTACTTGGATTGTCATCGCGAAACAGTCAAGTTGGATACTTGGGGATTAGACGTAGGCTTGAGTTGTAAGCCGAACCAGTATAAATCGACTGCGTCCTTCTCTCTCTTCTCTTAACTTTTATATTTTTGCATTATATTGTGTGCGTGTTCATTTCAACAAGAAGCTCCTTCATTATTATAGTAGGCTCCTTCTATTTTCAACTTGCCAAAGGTTCCTTTCATTTTAACAGGCACCCTCTGTTTTAAATTGTCTTAACTGGATTTATCCTTTATCAAGCTTTTGTTGTTTAACAGGTTTTTATCACTTAACAAGCTCCTCTTACTTTACAGGCTCCTATTGTGGTTTTAAGTTTCGACAAGCACTTGTTGTTTTATTCGAATTAAAAGTATCTTTTGCATGTGTTTGCTTTATCATTTGGTAACAGAGCGAGATTTCACATTTTTATGTTTTACAACACGTGATAAATCATGGAAAACAATATGGGAAGTTTTGAAGGACAATCTGTCTCAAAGCCTCCTCATTTCAATGGAAATAACTACTCATACTAGAAAGATAGAATGACCATTTATCTTAGTTTGGTGCTACTGTTCCATCTCTCTGTGAAGAATTCTCAACTCTAATGGAGAGGGAGAGTTGAGAGTCAGTTGATGATATATTTTTGCCTTGCATGATTTTGGGCATGATATGTTATATATCTCTTCGATAACTTTGTTGCTATTTTTTTTGCCTGATTTCTTCTTTTCCCTCTACTTTTTGATAATGAAAAAGGGGGAGAATTGAGAAGATGATATATTTTGTGGAAAAATGTATGATATACTTGCATGATTTTTGAGAATGATGAATTTATGATATATGTTACTAACTGAATTTGTGAAGTTTTAATATGTCATTTGTTAACGATAAGCTCCTTACTAAGAAAGGAAAGGTTCCTTCTATTAAGTAAGAACTTATAAAGATGATAGGTGTATCTCGGACTCTTATTTGAATTTTTAAAATATATCTATTATTGCTTGTCATCATAAAAAAGGAGGAGATTGTTAGGTCAAGACTTAATGATTTTGATTATGACCTTTTAAATTGGATTTATTTCCTTATAATGCTAACTGGTTAATTCTCCAAAGAAAATAAAATCATATGATAAATGCTTCATTTCTTGCAGAAACCTTCCTTTTGAACTTACATGATTTATTAGAAATGATTCCACAATATCTGGAAGGATCTTTCAAATCACAATCAGCTTTGCGATATGATCATTTGTCTTAACATCTGGGTACTGGAAGATTTTATCAAATATGGTATTAAAGATTCAAAGTCAATTCAAGATATCAGAGAAGCAACAATTAGTTTGAAAAAGATGTCTATTTAAAGAAGAGCGACTGCATTTTACAAACGGGGACAGAAGCTAGAATATTTGAAATACTGTAGAAGCGTCAATATTTCCAAAAGTCATATCTTGATCAAAATCTCTTATGCCTTAGAAAGTGACAATTCTTTTTGTAAGAGATCATTGAAGCTCATATGAAGCAAATTACTTCTTCATCTGTTGAGAGCTTGTAGAGGTTAGCAAATACTGCTGGTGTGGAATGATGGAGAACATTGAAAAATATGTACTCGTGAGCTTGTAGAGGCTCGATAAATACTACTTGTTGGGACCCGATCTCAAAGACCGGACCCCAATCGGAAAATGTAGCGGAAAACGTAAACGAATTTACAAAACGAAAGCAAATCACGAAAAGAACGGATACAAATGTCCGAAGCGCGAAAAACGAAATGCGGAAGCTAATCCAAAGCAAAACAACTTTCCGACATCCAAGAACAAAACGAAAGCAAACGAAACTAATGTGTTGCGCTGGAAACCCTAAGACTAACCATTCCGAAATCCGGTCTAAATTTTGTTTTTTTTTTCATTCTTATTCAAAACATCTTTATTCCATCTTATACAAATCTTAACTAATCCAAACAAATCCATACAAATTCCCTTTTTGAAAATCATCTATAAACAAAAATTCAATTCATATAATTCTTCTTAACCAAACAATACCTCAATATCACCTATAATACAACTTAATCTTATTCTTATTCAAATCATTATGAACACCGATTTTATCGAAAATCGGGCAGCATAACGGCTGTATTTTGACAGCCCAAAAATTTCTGTAAAACAAAGAAACACACTTCTAAATTTTCCAAACGAACTCCACATCATCGGACCTCCCGTCCGGAATCCAATCACAACCAAAACGCAATCCTATATCTAAAGCACTTCCTTAATTCTCAAAACCATAAACCATACTCAAAATCAAACTCCATTCATATCCAAATCCATACGCAAACTCAATTCGATAAACAAAATCCATAATTTACTTACATATCCAAAATCCATAATCATACACAAATTCAATTCCATAACTTAACTCAAATACATACGTCCAGAATTCATAATACATTCTCAAAATGAAATACACAGCACACTTTAATGGCATAGCAAGCCATTTACAATATTTATATCAAAATCCCAATTTACACAAAAATACAAACGATGCA
>JANZLH020000078.1:2788566-2802215 GCA_026770325.2 Erythroxylum fimbriatum
AAGAAGACAAATCTTAGTGAACAATCCCACTCCCACATCATTCTTCTCGTTGCCTTACTCATCCTATGGTTAACAACTCCTAACTTTTCCTTACCTGCCCCTGAGTTTGTGGGCAGCGAGGATATGGAGGCGGACACCGAAGCTCCGGATCTGCCTACCCTATTACCTTCCACTCATAGCCTCTCCATAGTTCACCCCCCGCGTCCCCCGGACTCGGACCAGGCAGGCCTGGACATGCCTACATCCCCAAGTATCTCTGATACCAAGATGGCGGAAACATCTCAGGAACCTATGGAGGTCCAGACTACCGAGTCGACGGGTTTTCCCGTTACAGCCAGCGCTTCCTCCTGATTCTGTTTTTTATGTCGATATTCATTTGGAATTGCCAAGGGGCTGGAGGGCGAGCCTTCCGACCCGTCATGAAAAACTATCTCAAAATCCATAAACCGTTTTTGGTTGTCTTATTAGAGCCTCGTATCAGTGGGGCCCGGGCTCTTAAGGTTATCCAGAACTTGGGCTTTGTCCATTCCTTTAGGGTGGAAGCTGAGGGTTATTCGGGCGGCATTTGGTTACTTTGGCAAGCCGATATAGCAGTCCGCATTTTGCTCGCGCACCGGCAATTCGTGCATACCAGTATTACTTGGGGTCAGACGTCTTTCGCTTTTACTGCTATTTATGCCAGCCCGTCGGGTTCTTTACAGAACTACCTATGGCCTCATCTGACAGTGCTGGCGCAGCACACTTCTACACCTTGGCTCCTTGGGGGCGATTTCAATGCCAAATTGGCAACCCACGATAAGCGCGGAGGTTCTCGTCGGCAACCTATTGTCAATGCGAAGTTTCGAGACTGTGTCAATTGCTGTCAACTGCAGGATCTAGGATTTAACGGGCCTCGATTTACCTGGCGTCGAGGGCAGGTCCTCGCTCGGCTCGATCGTGCCCTCTGCTCCAACTCGTGGCAGTCTACTTTCCCTAACACCACTGTCTCCCATCTCCCCTTTCTGAAATCTGACCATCGCCCTCTTCTTATCTCGATCATGCCTCCAGAGTCAACGCCTCCGTCCAGACGTCCCTTTAAATTCCAATCGGCTTGGCTTACTCATCCTGGTTTTCCATCATTTGTAGCAGAGACTTGGAAACCTTCACCTTCGGACTTCAGCGGAGCGTTGGCTACGTTCGCGGATAACCTGCAGGTGTGGAACGTCTCAACTTTTGGCAACATCTTCCACCGTAAGAAGAGACTCATGGCTCGTCTTGCCGGCATCCAACATCATCTGGAGGATACTGACTCGCCCTCTCTCCGGGAGCTTGAGGAATTCCTTCGATCTGAATTGGAGCAAGTCCTCTTCCAGGAGGAGCTTTTCTGGCATCAGCGTTCCTGTAGCCAGTGGCTAGGCCAGGGAGACCGAAATACCAAGTTTTATCATACTATCACTAAGGTGAGACACCGTCAAGCGCAGATACATACCTTATATGATGACAATGGGGTTCGGCTCACTGACCCTACGACGATTCGGGGTATCGTCCAAAGCTACTTTGAGCACTTATACAGAGCCGACAGCTCTCCCCCCCCTACTTGGCGTTTCCCAGGCCCGGTCCCTACCCTCCCTCAATGGGCGAAGGAGGAGTTGGCTAGTCCCCTCAGTCCAGAGGAAATCAAACTGGCTTTCTTCTCCATGGCCCCCAATAAAGCTCCTGGTTATGATGGGTTCACCGCCCTCTTCTACCAATCTTAGTGGGAGCTCGTTGGCCCATCTCTGACAAACTTCCTGCAGCGTATTTTTAGCCAGGGAACTTGGGAAGATGCCCTAAATAGGACCATCGTGGTCCTGATACCCAAGACGCCATCTCCGCAATCGATCAAGCAATTCCGTCCTATTGCCTTGTGCACAGTTCTTTACAAAACAATCACCAAAATCATCGTTAATCGGCTTAAACCCTTCCTGGACGATCTGGTCACCCCTAACTAATGTAGCTTTGTTCTTGGAAGGTTAATCACGGACAACATTATTATCACACAGGAAGTCATCTACACTATGCGCCGTAAAACGGGTAGGACCGGCATTATGTCCCTGAAAGTGGACCTAGAGAAAGCATACGATAGGCTCTCTTGGGACTTTATCCATGATACTTTATTTGCTGTCGGAATCTCGAAAACACTGCTCAATCTCATTATGAAGTGCATTTCTTCAGTCTCCTTTCAAATCAATTGGAATGGAGAACTGGGTGAAGAATTTAGGCCTTCCAGGGGTATTCACCAGGGTGACCCCCTTTTTCCGTACATTTTTGTCCTTTGTATGGAACGCCTAGGGCATTCCATTACCCACACAGTGACACAAGGCCGTTAGCAACCAGTGAGGTTAGGCCGTACTGGTTCGCCCCTCTCTCATTTATTTTTTGCAAATGACCTCATCTTGTTCTCTAAAGCCTCTCCAGCTCAAGTCTCTGTTATTCGAGAAACTCTTGACACCTTTTGTGCTGCTTTTGGCCAAAGTGTTAATCACGATAAATCCCGGTGCTACTTCTCCAAAAATACTCCTCCCTCTCTCACGCGAGCCTTAAGTCGTTCCTTATGATTCCAACTGACGACGGATCTTGGCCGCTATCTTGGCGTTCCACTTCTGCATGATCTAGTTCGTAAAAGAACTTACCAGTACATCTTGGACAATGCACAACAGTGCTTATTTGGTTGGACAACCAACTTGTTGTCCTTTGTGGGCTGCATCATGCTGGCCCAATCCAAATTGCGGCTCTTCCCAGCTATACAATGTAGACTGACCGTCTCCCTCACCGACTCTGCGACGAGTTGGAGAAACTAATTCGACAATTCCTATGGGACTCATCTCCTGGCCAGCAGAGGATACATCTGGTCTCTTGGGAGGATGTTTGTCAACCGAAAAGCATGGGGGGACTTGGCATCCGGAAAATTTGGGAGACTAATGTTGCTTATTTAGCAAAACTGGGGTGGACCCTAATTTCCAAACCACACGCCCTTTAGGTCCAGGTTCTTCGGGCCAAGTATCACTTCGACGTCACCCACCTTCCCGCCTCATTGGGCATAACAGGGGGTTCCATGATTTGGCAGAGCATCAAGGCGATGTGACATCTAGTTATGAAAGGTATGCAATGGCGGATCGGAGATGGTGCCATCACTCGTTTTTGGAAGGACCCTTGGATCCCGAGCATCTGGCCACTTATATCCCAGGTCATGGACCCTCTCCCGATTAGTACTCACGATTGTACGGTGCAACACTTTGTATCTAGCGACGGGACCTGGGATTGGGACGCATTTCAACACTACCTCCCTGCGTCCATTGGTCGGGCTATAGCTGGAGTGTTTCTCCCTAAAGCCTTCCTTGGTCCGGAGAAGTTGATATGGGGTTTATCTGCCACTGGCCTATTTACAGTTAGTTCTACGTATTCCATGATAATGGGTCATGACGACAATTCCTCCCTCGCCTTTTGGGAGGTCATCTGGAAGTGGGACGACCCTCAACACATTCGTTCTTTCTTATGGCTCTTTGCCCACGATCGTTTACTTACAAATCAACAACGGGTTCGTAAGCACCTCGCT
This sequence comes from Erythroxylum fimbriatum, assembly GCA_026770325.2. Taxonomy (NCBI): domain Eukaryota; kingdom Viridiplantae; phylum Streptophyta; class Magnoliopsida; order Malpighiales; family Erythroxylaceae; genus Erythroxylum; species Erythroxylum fimbriatum. Next base: position 2,792,141 of record JANZLH020000078.1, read on the forward strand.
CCGGACGACAAATGTCCCCATTGTCAGTTTCTTGAATCCTCGTTACATGTCATGAGAGACTGTGGCCGAGCCCGGATAGTTTGGCAAGCCTTCCAACCTCAACTACTTTCCCTTGACTTTTTCACCATGTCCACCCCGGTTTGGCTCACGACTAATCTCTAGAACCACCAGCCTGTCCTTGGGCATGCTTAGTCGCTCATTTTTGGCATTACTTGTTGGTTCTTATGGAAATGGCGAAATTCGTCCCTATTTGAGAAACAATTTCAATGGCCTAACTCCCCCTCTTCAACTGTGTTATCTTATGCAGGTCAGGTACACCAGGCCGCCGTGGAGACCTAACAACCTTCCACTGCAGCTTGGACTCGCCCAGATCGACGGATCGGTTGGACCTCACCTCCTCTTGGGTGAGTCAAGTTAAACACTAATGGCGCCTGTAATCCTTCTGAGTCCTCTGCCTTCGCTGGTGGACTGTTACAAGATAGTGCGGGACAATGGGTTGGAGGTTTCACACATAACCTTGGATGGTGCTAAGCTCTGACTGCAGAGCTCTGGGGAGTCTATTCAGGCCTTACTCTTGCTTGGGATTGGTGCTATCGGTAGATAGAGCTTGAAGTCGATTCTATGGTGGTGCTCGAGCTCTTTTCCTCAGCAGACATTGGTTCCCGAGCACTCAACCCCATCATCATGGGAATTCACGAGCTGTTTGCTCGCAATTGGACTGTTACTCATTGGTATGTCTACCGAGAGGGCAACAGATGCGCCGACTGGCTCGCGGCTTATGCAGCGTATTTTGATATCGGCGTTCATTATTTATCTACTACACCCATAGGGTGCCACCTTATCCTTCTAGAGAGTCTGTCTGAGACGTTGGTCCCAAGACACCTTTTGTAATTATCTACGTTGTAGTCCCTTTACCAAAAAAAAAGAGCAAAGAGAGAGAGAGAGAGAAGAACTAAGAATCCAAAAAGGAAAATATAATAACAACAAATAAGAATGATTGGCTATGCAATATGATACGACCCATAGGAGCCCAGAAATTATATTCACTTACCATAGAAGGAAGACCAATGCCTTAGAGGGGTAGACCTTGTCATATGGGGGGAACAAGGGTGGGTAAAATTGTCATAGGAAAGGAAAGTTAGTTAGTCTGACATGGGAATAAAACAGTACGAGAGTGAAGGGAAAAGGGCATGCAATTGTTATCTGTCATTTTACGTAGAGTGAGCCTAAGGCTGCAGGAGCTAGGTCCTCGAATTCTAGCACACTTATCTTGTTCTTTACTGGTTTTGAAGATCAATCAAATATAGACTATTCTTCTGCCATTGTTGTGTTTTGCCATATTCGTGTTTGTTTGTGTGTGCATTTTGCTGTGGAAGAAAACCTTTGTGCAGGGCTTATCATTTGGTATCAGAGCATACAGTCCTGGGCATGACAGCAAAGAAGCAAGATACAAGGCTGGATGTTTTGGAAAAAGAAGTAGAAGAAATCAAAGTAGGGTTGCAAATGGAGCGGGAATCATTGAGGGGGGAAGTTAACCAACAACTCGAAGGAGTTAAGGGGGAGCTGAAGGAAGAAATTAGTAGAAGATTTGATCAGTTGATGCAAGCGATTACCCACCTTCAAAGATGCCCAGAACCGACGCAGCCTAACCCAGTGAAAATGGTTGAAGGAGAATCTTCGGTGATGAGTCTGAGGAGAGGTCGAAAGGAGGAGTTCAAGAAGGACGATTATATGAGCAGGGAGTCGGGTCACGAAGGAAGGGAAGCTGGGTGGGTCAGGTGGGTACTAGAAATTCGCGGGCAACCCGCGGGGCTCCAGTTGTTAGGTGGGTATGACCCGACTAATAAAAATTTAGTCAGGAAGCCCTTAGGGCTCAAAAATGAGTCGGAGAGGGTGCGATACCCGGGGATTGATAGGCGCGAGGGAGACGATGAAAAAAAGGATGAGAGGTACGCCGGTGAAGCTAGGGCCGAACCAGAGGAGAGGAGGTGGTACCAAGAAGGGGACAGGTATCGGCTTGGTGAACGCTGGAGAAGGGGGCACACAGTCGACGATCTCTGACCTCCAGACTGAAGGCGCGACTGTAAGCCCAGGAGAATCGAGATGCCTACCTTCACCGGAGAAGACCCAGACATATGGGTCAACAGGACTGAACGTTTTTTCTCGACAGGGAGGTATACGGAGGAGGAAAAGGTAGAGTTGGCGGCCCTGAGTTTTGACGGTGAAGCCTTAACATGGTATAGGATGATCGAAGTCGCGGGGGTGATTCCGGATTGGAGGGAATTGAGAGGTATGATTTTTTGGCATTTCCGACCCCTCCATGAGGGCAGTATATGCCAACGATTTTTATCTATCAAGCAAGAGGGGACGGTTCTGGATTATCGGAAGAAATTTTGGGCCCTAACTGCATCCTGTCGGGAGTTAATGCCGAAGGTGATGAAGTGTACCTTCATTAAAAGGCTACAACCTCACATCAGGTATGAGTTGAATCTACTTAAGCCCCGAGGGCTGACTTAGATAATTGAGACTGCTTTAGGGATAGAAGAGAAGAATCGGGAGATGAGAAGTTATAGGAGTAGCAGACAGATCAGTCTGAGCAGAATGGGGGAAGCTAAAGGAGGGTACATGGAGAGGGAAGGTCGAAGAGAAGGGGACAAAAATGGGAAGACTGTTAGAGAAACCGGGTTTAAAAGGCTCTCAGCCTCATAATGGTAAGAAAAGAGGGACAGGGGGTTGTGTTTCAAATGTGATGAGAAGTTTACTCCTGGGCACCGATGCAAAAATAGGCAGCTACAGGTTCTCTTAGTGTTAGATGAGGAGGAGGAAACCGAGAGTGAGGAAGAGGAAGAAGGAAGTGCTGAATTGGCAGTGAGTTCGGTAGTGGGATTGACAATGCCTAAAGCTATGAAGTTGAAGGGGAGAGTGAGGGATTTGGAGGTGATTTGTTTGGTGGATTCGGATGCCTCTCATAATTTCATTTCCTTGAAACTAGTGGAGCAATTGGGATTAGAATTGGAGGAAACTAAGGGATATGGAGTAGTTATGGGAAATGGGGTCACCATAAAGAGTAAGGGAGTTTGTAGGAGAATTCCATTAGAAGTTCAACAGTACCACATAAGTGAGGAATACCTTCCTATGACCCTTAGTGGGTGTGATTTGATACTAGGGGTCAAGTGGCTACAAACTTTGGGAGAGGTGGTGATTAATTGGGCTGATTTGACTATGAAGTTTCGGGAGGAGGGAAAATGGGTGAAATTGAAGGGGGATCCTAGCCTAACTTGAGGGTTGATTGGGCTGAAGACCTTGATGAAGCAAACTGAAGAGGGAGATGAATTGTTCATATTACATGTTAGCATTTTGGAGCAGGAGGAAGATAGGGAATCTGGTATGATAACCAAAGATGTGCAGTCACTGTTGAGTAGATATGAGGATGTTTTTGACAGGCCAAGGGGATTGCCACCACCTAGAGAGATAGATCATGTGATAAACTTAAGGGAGGGAGCAGAACCTGTTAATGTCAGGCCATATAGGTATCCTCAATGCCAGAAAACAGAGATAGAAAGACTGGTGGAGGAGATGTTGACAACAGGAGTTATTCAACCCAGTGTTAGCCCTTACTCAAGCCCGGTTTTGTTAGTGCGGAAGAAAGACAGCAGTTGGAGGTTTTGTGTAGACTATAGGGATTTAAATCGGGTTACAGTGTTAGATAAATTTCCTATCCCCATGATAGATGAGTTATTGGATGAGCTTTTTGGATCAAAGTTTTTTTCAAAGTTGGATTTAAAATTCGGTTATCATCAAATCAGGGTGAGCCCAAGAGATGTGGAGAAGACAACCTTTAGGACGCACCATGGATATTATGAGTTCTTGGTGATGCCCTTTGGGCTCACTAATGCCCCTGCTACTTTTCAAGCCTTGATGAATAGGGTATTTGGAAAGATTCTAAGGAAGTTTGTGCTAGTTTTCTTTAATGACATATTAGTCTATAGTAGAACAATGGAGGAGCATGTGGGCCATTTGAAGGTAGTGTTGGAGCTATTGCGGGAGAATAAATTATATGCCAATATAAAGAAGTGTGTCTTTACCAAGTTGGAGTTGGAGTATTTGGGGCATGTGATATCAGAAATGGGAGTTTCAGCTGACCCGAGCAAACTTCAAGCTATGATGGAGTGGCCTAGACCCAAAAATGTCAAGGAATTAAGAGAGTATTTGGGGCTGACCGGTTACTACAGGAGATTTGTGAAGGATTAAGGAAAGATAGCAGCTCCTTTGACTCAGCTGTTAAAAAAAGAAGGTTTCCACTGGTCAGAGGAGGCAAAAAGGGCATTTCATCAAGGGTGGGTAAAATTGTAATAGGAAGGGAAAGTTAGTTAGTCTAACATGGGAATAAAACAGTATGGGAGTGAAGGGAAAAGAGCATGCAATCGTTATCTGTCATTTTACGTAGAGTGAGCCTAAGGCTAGAGGAGCCAGGTCCTCGAATTCTAGCACACTTATCTTGTTCTTTACTGGTTTTGAAGATCAATCAATATAGACTATTCTTCTGCCATTGTTGTATTTTGCCATATTCGTGTTTGTTTGTGTGTGCATTCTGCCGTGGAAGAAAACCTTTGTGCAGGGCTTATCACAATAGAACTAGGTTACTAGGAGTATATGAAAATGTCACCATGAGAAAGTATAATAGACGTGTATACAACAGGTCCAACAATCAAAAAGTGCTAGGATGAACCAAACCAAGCCCTTGTCAATATATAAGTCAGTTAATATCAAAGTGATGTAAATTTCTATATCTAGTACAACTTTATAACCACTTCTAAAAAACTTACATTTCTATCCAAAAGAGTAAACGTTAATTTAGCGGAGGAACAAATGTTAATGCCTGAACGAAGGAACGCGCTTCTCAAGTAATACATAAAAGAGTTGACGTTTAACTTCTCAGGACAGATAAGTCTCGATTTTATCAACTACTATTGCCTCATTTGCTTTCTCACAAGCACTGCTTAGCCAGCTTCAGTACTTCAGCCAACTGCAGATTTAAGTTCCAGGAGATGTTACGAGCTGCTGGTATGAGTTTGCCCACTGATCCCAAACACATGCATTACAACTTAGTACACAAGAACTCGTCCAAATAGCACCATAACCAACTCCATCAGGATTGACTGAAGGAAAGCATATTTGCTTAAGAGCTTCTATGCATTCCCATGGAAACACTTCTCCACTGCTTTTTGTTTGAGTTAACCTGAAAAAAACAAGCTTTGGTGATCAGCAACAATTGTTAATCTCTAGCAAAAGAATAATAAGACGATAAAAGATCAGAATGAACACTTCATTTCATTCTTAAGACTGAACCAACACTATTCTTCAGCCTAAATGTCGAGCAAACTGGTAGATTAATTAGAAACTCAAAACGTTAAAATTTAATTTGAATAGTAATAATGTAAGATAATCAACTATCCACAATTGAAGGTAAATATGCTATTGAATTAGAGCATACATACATAAAATAAGAAAGAGACAAATGAAAAATGGTATGTTGAGATATATAATATAAACAAACCTTATCTTTACTCAGTGAATATTCAATATCATCAACTTGGACTTGATCCATATCATCCATATGCTTTCATATGTGATTGCAGTATAAGCTGTTATACGATTTAAACTCTCTCTGTCACTATTTTAAATGCTTCAAATTGCTTATTCAAACATCTCAAAATACTTTGATGTGAGATAATTTAGCATGATCTACCATTACTATTATGTAGTGTTATAATTACAATATGTCGCCCTGTAATTGCAAATAGATGGGCTAATCCTATTTAACAATATACCCTAGTATTTTGTGATCTTTTTGTTAGTGAATGAAGACCTTGTGACCAAATTCCTCTCTCTCTATTGTTTTCACGTATATTGTACTTTCACGAAAAACTTCTTATTGCTTATGCTTTTATAATATACTAGAAAGTGGGCAAGTATACATGATTGTTACATAGATATACCAACTATGTTTTAATCAATCAAAATTATGACGCAGAAATTAAACTATTAACTAAAGATTCAACAATTACAAATCAATAAATCTTACCACCAGAAAACACATAAATTTTCACATGTAAATTTAGATAACAGAAAATTCCACCACAACAAATTCGAAGTTTAAGAAAAAAAAATCAGAAAATTAGCAAAATTTATCACATAGAACATCATTAATTCAACTGTATATAGCATACCTTAGATGGTGGATGTGGCAAAGAGGCCTGGCGGCCACATTTTCCATCTTCTTTTACCCTCCGAATCTCTTGAAGCTGGCTCACGACATTCTCCAGAAGTTTCAAGTGATCTTTTTCCTTTTGCATGTACCCCATAGAGATGTTGAGCTTCTCTCTTCCACTTTGTACAATCCTTAGCCTCTCTCTTAGCCATCCCACTTCATTGTCAATTTTAAACCTTTCATAATCAACTGCAGACATTGAATTTCTTCGCAGATCAGACAGCATTCGTTTGCTCTGCAAGGAATGTATTGGTGGCAAATCAGTTATTATGTCTGAACAGCTTCTGCTCATTTCCTGCCTGACCCCTCCTTTGCTCATTATTGGACTGTCACATGGTATTGGGATGGCTAGAGGAGGACTTCCTGATAACTTCTCATCTTCAATTTGATTAACCACAGAACATACATTAGATTGATCGTCAACAACATGAACATCATAAGCATAAGGTCCAGGATGCGACAAATCACTACATGAATCTTTTTTCTGTCTTTCTGAATCATCAAAACTACATGGAAGATCAATTTCGGTTCTAGCACCAGTCTCAGTTGTCTCCAGTGACAATCCATGGAGTGGACTGATGTTATCTCTCTGTTTCTGTACCTCCCTAACTGAGGGTGAGGCCTCCTCATGCAACACATTTTGATGGGAATTTGAGAAGTTGAACTGCGAACAAGCTTCATGTTCCTGCACGTCCATTACTTGATTGAGAGTATTTGTGTTTGGTGACATTGATATGAACCCTTTATCTTGACATGCCTTGTTAATTTCATCAGTGCTACTTGAAAAATGTTTTTCCGCTCTCTCATTTCTGGAGGGCCTATCCATGGATCCTTGCTTCAAAGACTCAACTTCATCCAACCCCGGAATAGATAATTCCTTTCCAAAACCTAGCTCATCAGCTTCAACTTTACATGCCAAATATTTGTTTAAATTTTCTATTTGTTCCTTCTCACTAGTTGATTCGCTAATTGTGTGCAATGTCGCAATTATATCACCACTTGAATTCGACAACCAAGAAGCTCCTTTTACATGCATGCTTTGCATTTCTTGCACATCGTAAGCTGACTGCTCATTTCCAACAATCAATTGCCTGTAAGCTTCAACTTCTTGCTCCAAGTAATGCTTTTCCTTCTCTCTCCTTGATAGAATCTCTTTGAGAATATTCATTTCTTCAAAATCATAAGCAGATTTTTCTTCAATCATCCTCTGGTATTGCCTAGACTCCATCTCTATTTTAGCCTTCTCCTGTTGTAGCCGCAAAATCATTGCCATAGCTTCATCAGCAGCGGTAGCAGCAGCATTTCTTTCTTTCTCAAGCTCAAGGTACAAAGCAGCACGAGCAGCATGCTCCTCTTCTAGTGCTTTTTCCAAAAGTGTGATCCTGTCCTCCACAGTATCATCATTATAAAACTCCTCTTGCTGATCAAGCACAACATTTTCTATGAGCTTATGCTCAGTGCCAGGTTCCATTGGTACAAAAAAACTGGTGACTCTTTCAGACATATTAACTCCCATAGATGATTCCTCTCCACCTATATTACATTTTGTAATAATAACAACAGAGTTAGCAAGTGCAGATGCAAGCAAATGGACATAATCTTAACCAAGTTCAAAACAATTATTTTGAAAGCAATGAGCAGTATAAAAGTCTCAAACCTAAATGCTATCACCTTAGAACATAAATTTAAGTGAAAAATAGAAAAAGAAACCCCTTTCACTGCCAAATAAGTGGGATAGCCCTTGCAAAGTTGACAGTGCTACCATAATCAAATTGACATAAGAAATTGGCTCTTAAGAAAAACTGCTAGCTAATCCTTTTGGGTTTAAGTGTAGATGAGGCTAACACCTTCCCAGGTTATGTACCTATCAACCCTCCAAAACTACAATCATTTAATAAAGTTAACATAAGACCACATTTGCTAAACGCCTACATTAACCTAACAAAGACATGTACTTATATGGAACTCAAAACCCTTCACTCTGTTTTCTTAGCAAAAATGCAGTTATAAGCACACAACACTCCTTTTCCCGAGTAGAAGTGGGTTTTGCATCATACATAGAAACATGATATATATGGTATTACCATAAGAACAAAAGGATTTAACTAAAAAATCAATATATTAAGTCAAAGTCCAGGCTAGTACTCACAGTGCAGAACATCAACAGCAGAACAAGAAGGATCATCGTTGCCTCCATTGCTATTATTCACAATTTTAAGGCCTCCAGTAGGAGACTCAGGATGAGACTGCTCATCTGATTGCAAAGGCTCGTATGATGAAAAGGAGGACAAGCCACCATTATGAAGAGAACCTTTGCGGCGCCTTCTAAGATCAGATCCAGCCTTCCGCGTCAGTCCCTTCTTCCCCTCGGCATGAGACCTTCCTTCCTTTACACCCTCCACACATATCACACCATCCTCAACACCTACTTCATCCTCCAATCCAACGCACTCATTTGTATTGTTGCAATCACTAATCAAATTCCCATCCAAAGGTGACCTCATGTTCTTTTCCCATATAGAATCAAAAGGGAATCTTTTTTTGACACAACACTGGACAGAGGCAATATGCTCTGAAGGGCGATCTACAAGCACTCTCTGCCAACAGTTATGCCTATGAGGATCGCCAAAAAGTCCATTGCAAGGACATGGCAGACGCAAGCCAAACAAACCCAGAAACTTTGAGGTCAAGTAAGCAAGAGCTGATGCACATAAGAGTAGATAAGTAATGAAGAGATCAAGGAATGCACCCACTAAGCCACTAAAGGTCCATGCTTCTATCTGTTGACACGCCATTTTCTTCCAGAAAATAATGTGATAGCTATCTAATTGACAAAAACTGATTCTTTATTTGCTTGCATAGAAAACTGAATCAAACTATGGATTAACCAATAGCAACAATAAAAATGACGTAAAAGAAGATTATCTCAGTAGAGCTGATAGAGATGGCCTGAAAACAAGAAACTCGCAATGTTTCCTTCAAGACACAAATGGAAAACCCCCAAGAACATCTCTTTCAATTGCACTGGGATTCATTTGTCCAACTTCTTAGCAAGCATGTGAAATTAATCTGACAACAAAAGCAGATGACTCATCGAGTTTGCAAAGTGAGTCGACTCACTTGTTAACTCGGAAGGTTTAAGTTGCAAGTCAATGACCGTCTTTACGTTTTGATTATATATATAAATTACAGTTTTGAATCTTTTAACGGCTGCGGAGAAAATTAAAAAGCGTTTATAAAATCTTCGGTTACAATTTCCCAGGAGGACCCGTTACGACGCCGCTGGACGTCTAATTCAATGCCTTTGTCGTTTTACTTGATTTGGAGATCGGCCCGGTTGGTGGTGTCGTATCTGGCTAGCCGACAAGACTCTGGATAACCATCACCCCATCAGCCAATGAGGGTAGCAGTGTGAATGGGATGGGATGGGAGACCATTCCAAAATCCAAAGCTTAATTTTCAATACAATTACGAATTATTAACTAACATTTATTAAAATTTTCAAATAATTTATAAAAAATGCATTTTACAGTAACTAATATTAAGTCAAGTGACCATGAGATAAATAAGACTGCTAACTAATTGTCCACAAAGAGTGTCATTATTGAGAAAAGTATCATCACATGAGATAAATAATATTACTAACTAATTGTCTACAAAGACTGTCATTATTGAGAAAAGTATCACCACTTATATAATAATGGACATTAGACTCTATAGAGATGTGGCTGTAAGGGTAAGTCGACTTGTATGTCGATATAACTCGACTTACACATGTTCAGCACCGATAAGTCGACTTGTATG
>JANZLH020000078.1:2846532-2871769 GCA_026770325.2 Erythroxylum fimbriatum
TTAGGATGGTTCCTAAAAAACTTCCGCATACTTCGACAGGATAACATTAATCTGATCGAATGCACTCCATTGATCCGTTGTCATTCTCATTTGTTGTAGTTGGAACTCAATCGGTGTTGATAGTTGCATCTTGAACAATTGATCCCCCGCTGCATGATGTAGATGTTTCTGGAATTCCTTACTGAAGACGATTCTAGATCTTCTTTCCAGGTTCCTGATTAACGTAACCAGGCGTCCCTCCCACTTAAACATCATCGTTCGGTCCCTGAAGTTGCATAAGACCTCATTCAATCCACTCAACCATTGCACTCCTAATACGACATCGCATCCCTCTAATACTAACACCAGTGCATCCATGATGAACTGCACTCCTTGCATCGTCCACGTGAATCCCTTACAATGCTGATGACATTTTAATTGTAGTCATCCCCTTACGGTGATGAAAATGGGCTCCATCTCTTAAAGCTTACATCCTTCTTTCCTTACGACCGAAGTGTCCACAAAGTTATGGGTGCTCCCGTTGTCGATCAATATATGTATCTTCCTTATTTGGTGCACTTCGACCACCCTCTTATGCTTAAATTCAGTGTTCCCTGATAATCCCAACATAGCCTGCATGGAAACCATCAGATTATCTTCTTCTTCTAGACTTCCCTCTTATTCTTCCTCTTCAGCTTCAGGTGAGTTTTTTCCACTATCATCATCTCCAGTAATTACATAAAATTGTAATTGTCTCTTCTTACACTAATGGCCAATGCTATATTTTTTGTCACACCAGAAACAGAGGCCTCTCACTCTTTTCTCATCGAAATCCTTGCTACTGAAATGCTTCTGGGGTTTAAAAGTTCTTACTGATGATGATGACCCTAACGTCGACATTGGTGTAGATAGTATTCTGTTAGATGGTGACCTCCGAATGACATTCGTCGACTGTGAACCATGTGAATTTAAATTGAAACTATTGTTATTATTCACTCCTTTCGTCATAGTACCATGTTTAACGTCGTGTTCCCCATAGATCTTAAGATTGCCTCCTGTTTCCTAGCTAGCGTGTAAGCTTGATGCAAGAAATAGGGCTCATGTAATTTCACAATCACTTCAATCTCTGGCTTAAGTCGTTTAATGAAAAACCCCATCAAATATTCTTCAGATAACGTCAATCTGTTAGAATGGTGATCAAATTGCGCACAATAGTCTAAAACTGTTCCTATTGTTTTAACTCCTTAAAATCACCCACCGAATCATCAAATATCTCTGCATCAAACTGTTGCTTCAAAGCCTTCGTGAACTCATCCCACTCCACTACCTCTGTCTTGTTACGATTTTTAACATACAAACGATACCATTCCTGAGCCCGCTCATCTATGTGTAAGATCGTCACACTCACCTTCGTCTTCTCAAGAGTATGATCCAACAAGAAAAATTGCTCACATCGTTATAGTCACAGTTTAACATTCTCATCATCAAATGGTGGGAACTCAACAGGGCTCATTATTGTACGTGTTACATTTTCATCTTGCTCTTGCCTTACTGGGTTACTCTGTGGTATGGGTTAGGTCGCTCCGACCTCTCCTCCTTATTTCTGAAAACTATGCAAGAATAAAGCTCTTAATTTCGTCATCTCCTTTTCCACTTTTTCTATTTTATTTTGAATCTCCGAAAATATCTTGTGACTTCAAGAACATCCTCTCCATCACACCCTTGAAGCTTTCTTCGACTCTTCATAACTCAGTGCCTCTGGTGCTTTCAGTCATCGTTGCTTTTTACATGATCGACTTCTCTAATACCAATTGTTGTAGATTAATTATCCAAAAAAAATTTGTTGTAGATTAAAAAATGGATAACAGAATGCGTATGAGTTGTTAAGATTTATTAAAAGGGTGAAGAGAAAAACATCAGAAGAGAGAGAACATAGAATCCATTGATATATTGAGAGAGAAAGAAATCATTCGTATGGGTTCTTTTTCATATTAGTTTAGCCGTTAGTATTCGACTTAAATAGACACCTACTATTTGCTACTCTCTCGTCCAGCTTAACAACATTGGACCTTTTATTTAAACGATGCGCTTCATCTTCCTTACTAACGCCTAAAACTCTTTCCCGTCATTTATTATTATCATCTTCTCCACTCATCTTTGTAACACATCATTCCTTGGGACAACAAAGCAGAACTGGAAGTTACCATACCTCACTATTCCTCCCTCTCCTCCTAAGTGGATATGCTTGCTGGTTAATAAAATGTTAACAGTAAAGAACGAATGAAGCATTTGCTCGGATTAGATGCCCAAGTTTATATATATTTGATGTTATGTGAACAATCGGTGCTATAGCGATGTAAAAATGTTGGTAGAGTAGGCTCTAAATTCCAAAGGATTCAATACAAGTCCGCGCTAAGTAAAGATTAGGTGATGAAGAGCTTGCCCATTCTTGGTCGGCGCTACAAGTTAAATCCATAAATTAAGATTAGTTTTTTTTTATAGCACGGGAAATGGTCAATTTTTCTACACTTTACATAATGCAGAAAGTAAACTACATTATGCTACATTTCTTTTGCAGAAAAGGTAGGAAACTTGAAGTTGTAAGATGAAAGTACCTCCTAAAGATGATACAGAAATATACACACTGCTGCCGATAAGGTTAATCAAGGACATGCATTTAGATCAACTAGACTTGAAAAAATAACCCCGAAAAGAAACGCGAGGTTTCTGTCTCTAGAACTGAGATGTCCTATCCCATACTGCTCATCCATTCTACTTCGTGACGCATGTTTCCCTCCAGTGGCAACAGTTCTGAATTACCAAGAATGGGTCTCGATGTTTCCTTCATGAAAGCTCCTTGTGAGTCTGGACCAATTGGATGTGAAGTATTTTTGCTCTCTATTGCAGCAGCAAGTTCAGATAAAGAAGGCATTTTCAGGTTATCAAGTGGAACAAGTCCTTGGCATTCACTGGAAACCATGATTGCCAAATCAGAAAGCTCTTCCCTGGCAGCTTCAAGCCCAGCAGAAGTAACAGCCTGATTGTTTAAAGCTTTACAAGCTTTCTCAAGAATTGACTGCAGGTATTTACCTTGTGCTTCAATCCGGAGTTGGAGACGCCGTTGCACCTGCTTTCAGGGGAATCAAGTACAAGAGCTTGTAAAGACCATTCTTAAGATTACACTCAAGGAAAAATTAATCATCACCCCCCAAGTATTTTGGTTTTAACTTATATTTCACGTGATTGATGAAGGTAAGTATTGTGCATCATGCTAGAAGATAAGCATTGTGCCAAACAGATGGGAAAAAGTCACAGCCCAGACGCAATAACAAACTAACCTCCAACTGCTCATGTAGTCTTCTCTGGATTTCCATCTGCACTCTTAGTGCCTCGGTAACCTGGTAGCCACTATTTGAAAGATGAAAAACAGCAACTACATGATGACACAGGAAGACTACCAGATGAAACAAATTTCCGGATAGAAGAGGAAAAGATGGCATACTCGTTCAGTTCATGTCCCATCATTCTCGATGATGTTGATGCAGAGGAGCCCGTATCCTGACTTTCTGCAACAGATGCTGCAAATGAAGCCACATATAATTTATGCGGTCAACATGAATGTCAAACACTGTAATTCATCATCAGAAACAGTTTCCTTCTGGCCATCTAGTATGATCACTAGCTGTCCTTTTCCTAATTGCCGACCAGCCCTCCATTCTCTCTTTCTATCAATAAATTTAGGCCTCATAGTCACCAAATCAGTGAAGATTTAATAAAGAATTTTAAGTTGAGGAGCAGTTGCACTTGATATTGAAAGACATGTGCAGATACGGAAACTGTAATGCTACAGAAAGAACATAGAACATAGGAAAATCAAACCTGAAGACCTTATAGTCATGAAGAAATGAACTTTTAAAATCATCTATTAAGCTCATTAAAATAACTCTATCTGCCGTGGTTTTCTGTGATATGCAAATGTAAGAAATGCCAACAATCATAATTAAAGTGGTTAGGTTTAGTACCATCCTTAGAGTTCTCTGTTGATTCCTTGCATGATTGCTTTCCCAACCTGTATTTCTGCATGTGTGTGTTTAAAAAGAGGGAAAACTAAGAAATAGCAGAGGAAACAAATCTAACTATCAAGATGATTTGTAAGACATGTTGGTACAAACAAACCTGTAGGTGAGATTTCAAGTGATAAAGGGTGAGGCCTTTTACTCCCATTGTTCTCATAATAGTCTTAGGAGTCGCTTCTGCAATGAATAAATACAAAATTGATAAATAAAAATGCCAAGGAAGTATGAAGAATTCCTTCAACTACGAAGTTTTCCTGAAAGATGTTCTGCTTATTCTTAATTAGTTCATTGCAAGTGAGATATCAATCTGGCAATCTACAATTATGGACAAACTATTCAGTGTCCGAAATGGATCAAAGAAACATAAAAAGCTATAGATTTACATCCACAAAAGTGGAAACTCTTTGAGCATCAAACTTCTAGAGTGGAAAGAAAATTTTATGACAAGTCATTCACTTTTTTACTTCAAGCCTTGAAGTTAAAGTTTCATGGAAGCATGTCTCTTTTGCTATGAATCCCAAACCTCAAGGTGCAGACTGGCACCTTTACTCAAAGCAGTCCCGATAGGTTTGGACTTGTTAAATTAAATTTCAGTCCTGTGTCATCAATACTATTGGCACTCTCAATTGGCATCTTTTTCATGAGCGGCCAGTCGAGCAGCTACTTATGAACCAGCAAAAATTGGAAAGGAATTATCTTTTCAGCCCTTCATTTAGGTTTTTTGTTACAGTGCTCATAAAAGAAAAGGATTGAAAAACTAAGAAGCAGAGGAACCTTAGCAGATTGACAATACAACTGGAAACAATTGAAATGCATGAGAGAAGACGTCTCGGAAAATAAATATAAAAAAAAGGTGTAAATGAATCATAACCATAGATATGAAGAGAGAGAGAGAGAGAGAGAACAGAGAAGTGACAGATTGCCCTAAAATTAAGCAACATGACCCATTGGTGACACTCGTAACAGCAATGGCAACATGATAATTGCCAAGAAGAAAAATTTTCTTAATTTATCCAAAATAGACATATCAAAGAAGATGGTTGGAGAAAAGAGAACGGTTCTTTACCACTCAAACGATCAAATCCACCACACAACGTCACCAAATCAACCATTATCCTCGCCAGTTAGGCAATTACAAAAATCAGACCACAGTGAACGAAACCAAAATAGAGAAGAAAAAAGAAAGAATACTGTACCACACAAACCACCCAACTCAAAACCCCATATTCAAAATCAAAACAGAGCAACAGAAGATGTGTCTTTCAACAGTTAGACAAAACCAAATTAAACACTCTACACAAACACAAAGTTAGGTCCAACAAAACCCACATTCCAAACGAGAAAAAGAAACCAATACCACAACCCAGTGACTCATGTATACGTATATATACGTTTTTATACGCATTACGTACATTGAGACCAACAACTTATAAAAGGTGGAGTATAATATACTCACTGTCAGGTCCGCCAAGCTGAGTGACGGCATCGACGAATCTGTCGTGGAGCTCGGCCGTCCACCGGAGCCGGGGTTTCGGATCCGTGGTGAGAACCAAACACGCGTCTCCAGGAAGGTTGGTTCCGTCCAGAGACCCTTGAAACTCACCGTGCCCTATAGTCCCATCAAGTGGCAGTGAATGTAACGCCGGGTACATTTCCGTTTCCCGAGAAAATGACAGAGAAACGGAGAACACGGAGCAAGATCCAATGGTAGGTTGGCGGGTCGGGGCCCCGAGCCCCGAGCAAAGGCCAGAGAAGTTGAAGGCTGAGAAAAGTTAGAGAGAGAGACTGATAATTGTTGTAAGGACGTGCAGAGGTTGAGACAGCGATGTTTTTCATTAAAGTTTGTAATGTCCCTGTCTTTGTTTACTCTCTCTTTCCTTTTTTTTTTATATATTTTTTGTGTTGTTTGTTTGTTCTGTATTGGGCCAAATGGGAGGGA
This sequence comes from Erythroxylum fimbriatum, assembly GCA_026770325.2. Classification (NCBI taxonomy): domain Eukaryota; kingdom Viridiplantae; phylum Streptophyta; class Magnoliopsida; order Malpighiales; family Erythroxylaceae; genus Erythroxylum; species Erythroxylum fimbriatum. Next base: position 2,852,527 of record JANZLH020000078.1, read on the forward strand.
ACAATGCGTATGGTCTAGTTGGCACGAGTTCTTGTTTGAACTTTGAAGTATCCATGTTTTTATTTTTTATTTTTATTTTATGAGGGTTTTAATTATGGAAAAATATTTTTAGGTTATCTACACTCAAATTAATCTCTGCTCAAATCAAATAGATCATTTGCAGAAGGCAAAATTCTAGCTCCAAATTTTAAACGGTTGCACACATGAGGGCGATTCAAATCCGCAACTTCACTTAAATCAAAAAAGTCCATTACCAACTCACATGTGCCTTAGGGTTATCCATGTTTTTCTTATATCTAGCTTTATTTTAATGTGTCTAATTTGATTGTGAACAAACATTACTTATTGGATAGTTAAAATTTTTCATTTTAAAAATTGATATAGATTAACCAACCTTCGATTTAATAATTATACGAAAGTAGTTTTCATATATCTCATCTACCTATTTTTAGAATTTTACTAATACCTAAAATTTGAAAAAAAATATACGATCTTATTTTTAATTAATAAAGAGGTTATTCCTTCTCTTTTGGATCTTTCTCTGTTTTATCCCACTTGTCAACTTCTTCGGTCTTGGAGTTTCCTTCTGATTTGGACAACCCATTAGCAATTTCTACTGAATCGAGCTTCAACGAGCTAATCTCTTCTTCAATATCTTCATATGGTTCAGAAAGCCCACCGGCGTTACTCATCTCATCTTCTGTCAACCTCTCCGATCGACTCTGAGACTCCTGACCTACTGGTTCAGCATCTCCTCCTATTTTCTGTAGCATTTGTATCATCATGGTTTTCAACTCCGACATTTCTTTTTCTACCTTTTCCATTCTGTTATTCATTTCGGAGAACATTCTTTCCATCAATCCTTTGAGATTATCTTCCACCTTACCTAGTTCTGCATTTCTTGTACCTTTAGCCATGGCATCTCCCAGATTCGAGGGCTCTGATACCAAATGTTATGAAATAAAATGAAGAATAGAAGAAAGAAGGAGAGGAGGAGAAAGAGAAGAGTCCAGAAGAAGAACAGAGAGACGTAGAGAGAGAGACACACACACACACACACAAACATTACATTAACTAATTCCTCTCATTGTGAGAGAACGGTTACAATTTTATACTAGTTACAGCTGTATAACAACTATCATATTTTTCCGTAACAAATAGTAAATAAGGACTTTTTCCATCAAGATGGGAAGGTATGGGTGAAATTCAACCTTAAGAAGCACTTGCAATCGCAGCAAGGGGACTCGCTTATTACCTATGAAGTTGCATGCTGGATGCTTTAGACATGGCGTAACAAAAGTCTCTTTAAAAAGGGTTTTGTTTGGTCGGAAAATGGTCCAAGGGTAGTTTCGGAGTACGTAGGGTAGATAGTCAGGGTGAGGGAAATGGAAAAAAGCGTACTCCTAACTCAGGGATTCTTGGTGGGCAGTCCCGTGGGCCGGACCAAACCGCTGGTAGAGTGGGTTAAGCTCAACACGGATGGAGCGTTAAAACAGGGGTCGCGCACTGCTACCGCTGGTGGTGTAATTCGAGGATAGCGAGGTCAATGGTGCTGAGAATTCTGTCCGCATATCGGCAGCAGCTCTTCCTTAACGGCTGAGCTTTGGGGAATCTATTCGGGCCTCAACTTGACTTGGTCCCTTAGGTATCGCTGAATTATGTTAGAAGTGGATTCCTTAGGCGTTATTAACATCCTCTCTTCTTCCTATACCAAGATTGATGTCCCAAATTTTTTGTTGACAAGTATCTGTGAATTACTTCGACGAGATTGAGAGGTGAAAATTCAGCACATACATCGTGAAAAGAACCGGTGTGTCGATTACCTAGCTGCTCTTACCTTTCGGACCAACCTAGCATCCATTTTCTCCCGAAGCCTCTATTAACAGTTCAGGATATCATCCAAAGGAACAGACAAGGTGCAGTGTACCGCAAAACTCTGCCATGGTTGATTTTTCGAGTTTGCTTTTCCCTTGTATTTAAAAAAACTCAACCTATAATCCAAATTTCATTTTTATATAAAATTTGAAAACAAAAAAGTTTGATTTATTTGACGTAACGAATTAGGAACAGACACAAGGAGACCTATCCATAGTTGTTACAGGAAGCGAAGAAAATGACGGCTGAACTTCAAACACGTGGCAAACCAGTGCAGTACAAATGGATACACAAGTGAGAGACCAAACCTGCTAATGATTTTATATGCTTTGAAAGAAAGCCCATAACTGATCCGATCTTCCTCTTTTTCGTCTAACCGCCACCATCAAAACCACCGCATCTTTTTATTTCTACAGGTTATTGCTTCTACCACGCGCCGCCGTCCCAAACCAAAAGATTCTCTTACCGATATTCTCTCATCCAAATCTCTCTGGTCCATTTTTGTTAAAATATTATTTTGTTGTTGTTAATATTCACTTAACAGTAAGTCTCCTATTATACGGAAGAAAAGGAGACCGTAAACCCCTAACTTCTTACTTAAAAAGCTTTCAGCTTTTTGGGGTCCCTCTGGTTCTTTCTAGGGTTTCTCCATGGCATTTCCGCAATTATAATGGCCGCTCCTCCTCTTCTTGATTTCAAGCTCCGACGCCTCCACATTTTGCCTTTGCGCACTGGCATTCATGGGTTGGAGCTTAAACGGAAGAAAAGGAGGCTGTGGCTTGAAGCTGGTAGACTCGGTGTCGGGTTGGCCCGAATCAGTCGCTGTTGCGCCGGGTCGGGTCAAAGCCTGGAGAAACCTGAAGAGAAGAGCTCCCGTAGGATCCGATTCCAAGTGGCTTCTGCTTTGCCATTTGCCTCCCCACAGTATGTCACAAAGTTTGAACTTTTTCTTTTTCTTTGAGTGGTGTGTTCAATTTGCTTTGTGTTATTTGAACTTCAACACATTTGCGAGAAAAATATATATTTGTGAAGAAAGGTTATTGTTTATGGATTAATATGAAAGACGATCTTGAACTGTCTTGGTGAAGATAAGATTGTACATGTTTAGTCGCTCATGATCGATGAACTAATGCCATTAAACATGAAAGACAAATAAAAAGTTACATTCTTTAGCCTCTATTCAACAAGCTCTTGTTGTAATTGCCGAGTATGACTAAGTTTGATGTGTTGGGTTTGTGTTATATCTGTTGCAGGTCTCGTTTTGTTGCGAAACAAGATAAATTTTATCCACGTTGTGCGTCAAGAAACTCAGGTCCACAATCCCGAGATACTCCCCCAAAGAGAGGTATTCAACCACTCTTCTTGGCTTCCAGTTGTTTGCTTTTCTTCATTCATCTTGTTTCTGGGATGAATCTGAGATTCGTGACTATAATGGATTACATCGCTGTTTCTTTTTTGTAGACACTGGTATTGCAAATGAGAAAGACTGGGGCATCAACTTGTTAAATGAGAGCATTAATGAGTCGGGCACTAATGAAGATGGTAGTACTTGGTATCGAGAAACTGGAGAGGACCTGGGTGAAAATGGATATAGATGTAGGTGGACAAGAATGGGAGGTCGATCCCATGATGGTTCCGCAGAATGGAAAGAAATGGTACATTGTCATTCATTCTAATCGCTTGATATTAGGATGCTTGTTGTATATTATGACATCTTGCAATCTGATTATGACTTTGTGTAAATTAATGACTAGTGGACAATGAAAATCAATTAATAGAGATCACTTTCATGTCATCGCGGTAAAACTTTTCAACAGTTCTCTTATTGTCTTTTGGTTCACTGCTTTTAATGTGGTCTCCAGTTATCAATAATTTGTAGATTGTTTGAATATTGTACTAAGTGATGTGTTCAATCTCAAGATCCCAGACACTATCACACCTTTTAAGCTTACATTTTTGCGATGAAATATTTATTTCAAGCAAACCTCGTATACCATAACATTATTCATTCCCTCCTAGCCACCTCAACTGTTGAACTATATATTGTTAATCAAGTGATCTGTCTTTTTCCATTGATCCCTGAGAATCTTGGGCACCTACTTGGACACTTATGAAGACTTAACAATGCACTGCCTTGGGAACCGGGTTTTTAAGAAAGAAATGAAATAAGAATAAAAACAAAGAGAGTTAACCTCAAAATTACTGGTGTGATGGATTACTATTGATTATGCCTGTGAGCGCTGTATTAGCCCTGTTGATGGGCTACTGCTCAAATGTCTTTGTACTTCCAAACTACTTACTGGCATTGTTTTCATAAACTCATTTAAGTATCACCCCAGGTGGATCCATTTAATGGATTTATTGATCTCCTTGACAGTGGTGGGAAAAAAGTGATTGGACTGGGTACAAAGAGCTAGGTATATTTTTCCCTTGTCATTTACTTATGATCAATATTTCACTGGATGTACTTAATTGAAGAATTATTTATCTTCTATTTAACAAATGGCTCCCTTATTTGAATTCCGCGTCTCAGGTGTGGAGAAATCTGGAAGGAATGCTGAAGGTGATTCTTGGTGGGAAACATGGCAAGAAGTGCTTCATCAGGATGAATGGAGGTTTTGATTTCTCATTCTTTCCCAATGTGAAAATTTGAAAAAAGCTCTCATGTGCAATAGGTCTCTCCAGCTTGCAAAGAGCTAAACTTAACTTTGGGTACCTGCTGTTATATTGGATACAGTAACCTGGCAAGGATCGAGAGAAGTGCACAGAAACAAGCTAAATCAGGCACTGAAAATGCTGGATGGTATGAGAAATGGTAAGCTATTGTCATGAATAGGAGTAATTTGATGAACACTAATTAAAGGAGTGCAGTATGTACTGCACAGAAGTCGTACAATTGGTCTTAACTATGCACTACTTTTGGACCTAGGTGGGAAAAGTACGATGCTAAAGGCTGGACTGAAAAAGGGGCACATAAATATGGTAGACTGAATGAGCAGTCATGGTGGGAGAAGTGGGGAGAGCATTATGATGGAAGGGGATCTGTTCTCAAATGGTTTTTCCCTGATTGATCATTACAAATTTCTTTGGATTTTATTGTGCTTTGAGAACACGAGCTAAATTAATGCAATATCAAAACTTAGAAGATTTAAGCTGGTAAAGTATCTTGAACCATCTACCAAATGAATCACTGGTTGAAATGGAAGTGACTCGATTATGTGAAAATTTACTTTCCCAGACATTTATATACTAAAAAATGTTTTAAAATATTCTTCAATATCTTCTTGGTTCAACTTTACTTTGGTTCCAGGTTCTACTTCTAATGACATTTATTTATGCAGTGAGATCTTGTTTATTCAAAGCAATTTTAATTGTTTTATTAAGTTTTATATTTGACTCTGCAGGACGGATAAATGGGCTGAGACTGAATTGGGAACTAAATGGGGAGACAAGTGGGAAGAGAAGTTCTTTGCTGGTATAGGGTCACGCCAGGGGGAGACTTGGCATGTTTCTCCAAGTGGTGAACGTATGTGTTTTCACCTGCTTACAATTCTGTGATACATAAACTCCTTGAGTTGCTATATACAATACATGAACTAGATTCAGTTTCTGTTATCATTTTAATCAGATTTCTTTAGGTAAGAAATTAAATGGAACGACTTTCTTCCTCTGAATTGAGATTTGTATATATTTCGTCAGCTTTATGATTCTAATTTCAATTTGTGTCCAGGTTGGTCTAGGACTTGGGGAGAAGAACATTTTGGAAACGGGTAGGGAACTGAAACAATCCGATCACTTGATGTGATAAAAATATGTATACCGGTTCTATTCTTACCGGCATATATAAACAGCATGCTTTAAATTTTCTCTGTTATTGCAACGACAGTCCAGCACAAGCTGAGAGCTGATTTTATTGTTTCACTAATATGCCTTGCGATTTTCTACCAGGAAAGTTCACAAGTATGGAAAGAGCACAACAGGTGAAAGCTGGGATATAGTCGTGGATGAGGAAACCTACTACGAGTAAGAACATGCTTTCTTATCACATAATTTGCTATAGTCACAGTAGAACGTGGACGGAAACAAGCAAAAAACTATACATTTTTCCTTGTGGAGTTGGAGATTAACACGTGTGTTTGTGACTAAGGGCTGAACCTCATTATGGATGGGCTGATGTTGTGGGTGATTCAAGCCAGTTGCTTTCCATAGAACCTCGCGAGAGGCCACCTGGTTTCTTCCCAAATCTCGATTTCGGGTCGTCTTCACCGCCCCCAACCGATGACCCTCCAGAGTTGCCTCCCACATCAGAATGAAGAACCGGTTTACAGGTGCTATATATATTCTTTGTTCTAGGTCGTTCGTATCTGTTTCAAGTTCAATCAAATATTTGCAGAGATTTGTAACGAAATGCTATGAATTACACTGCATTTATTCATTCTTTGGATGCCAAAAATGCATCAATTTCAGGCTCTGTTTCTGTTCAACATATTCATGATAACTTTCTGGCCCTCCATCAGCCAGTACATGGTGAAAGAAAACCCACCCTTTCCCACTCTATCAGGCTTAGATTTCATGCTCTGTCACGGTTCTCGTGTTAATGATCTTCAGTTTCATCTTCAAACCGTCTTATTCAGTTACATGAGATTAACGTTTGCTTGCCAACTGCTGCGACCATCATGTTTAACTGATTTTCCTCTTTTGCTATTATTAACTTTATAAATAAGGAAAACCCTAATTGCTGGCAACTGGCGTGCAGCCAACAATCTTGATTTTCTCACCGTCTCTATGCTGAAACGTTCAAACAAAGCCATTCCTGTCGTCACTTTGAACGAGACAGAGGAAACAAACACCAAAGGCCCAAAAAACGAAAGAAAGCCTAAGTAATTCTATTTATTAAAAGAGTTGACCACGCGACTGTCTTCTTCTCTCTTCGAAAAGGGAATTTGATGAGTTCAACAAAAGAATATTGCTTACAATCAATTCCCAACTCCGACGCCTGTCGGAATGTTACTACCCCATTTGTTTATACCGTTATGGTTCACGTCTGCCACGTGTCGAAATTTCAAATAACTTAAGATTCCAAAATTGTAGAAATTGCAATTTGAGTGCTAAAATATCATTAAAAACCAAAATACTAAATATAAAATTTTAATTTTATCAAAATGCTAATTTTATTTTGTTAACAATTTTAAATTCTGAAATATTTAATATTAAATTTTAAATTTTTTTATGCTTTCAAACAATTTAGGACCATATAATCTGATATCCCTAAAACAATATTTTATCTGAAAACTGAAATAATAAGCTGTGCATTTATGTATGCCTATGCCCATTAAAGCAGTAACGATTATCACCTCCACTCTCGTGCTTTGAAGAGAATCACCCGACCCAAGCCGCTCTCTTCCATACCCTGAAGCCTCCCACCATGAAAAACTTGAACTAGATCTTCAATCAACCACATATCAGATTTTAGGGTTTTTCTGGGGAAAGAGAGGGGATGTTCAAGACCCAAAAGTGTGTAGTAGCCATGGTGATCACTAGATGGTTCTCGGATCTCGGTCGAAGATACCTGTTTCTGTTAATCCCTCTTCTGTTTCTTCTCCTTCTTCTCTCTTCTACCTCCGCCCCTGTTTTCCCCCTCACCTACTTTTTCTCCGACCGGACTCTCCCCGCCGGCGGCCAGAATTTCGGTGACATGACGGCGGCGCTGGTGGGATCGAGAATGGCGGTGTGTTTGGTGGGTGGGGCCAGGAGGTTTGAGCTAACTGGGCCGTCGATTATGGAGAATGTCCTCAAAGTGTATCCAAACGCGGACCTGTTTTTGCATAGTCCTTATGATAAGAAGACGTTTAAATTCTCGCTCTTGAAGGACGCGCCTAGGCTCGCTTCGGTTCGAATCTTTAAGCCTAAGTTCATCCCTGAGACCGAGTCTAGACTCAGTGTCCTCACGGCTAGTAATTCGCCCAATGGCATACAGGTAAAGCAACTCTCCCCTAATTTCTGCAGCTTTACCTTTTACCGTACTCGTGAACTTGAAAAAAGAAGAAGTAAACTCCGTCGCTGTTTGTTTGGAAGAATGAACTTGTTTAGTTTTTATCAGTAGCGACAACTTGTAAAGTTGAAATCCTATCGTCTGATCTTAACGTTTTCGAGGATCCATTTAATTGTTGTTTTCAATCCTTACTGATCGATCTCTAATCTCAAAGTTTCGTTCTTTTCGTGATTTTGATGGTAGTCTCGATACTTCTTGCAGGGTTTACTTCAGTATTTCAATCTAGTTGAAGGCTGTCTAACCATGATCCAACAATACCAATCTCAGCACAACTTCACCTACGACTGGATTGTCCGAACCCGAGTTGATGGCTACTGGAACGCCCCGTTAAGCCCAAAAAGCTTCGTTCCCGGTCACTACCTTGTCCCTCCGGGCTCCTCCTACGGTGGCCTGAACGACAGGCTTGGTATTGGCGACCTAAACTCTTCCACAGCGGCTCTCTCACGCTTGTCTCTCGTTCCCATACTGAACTTAGCTGGTTATCGCCAACTCAACTCAGAAACCTCCTTCAGAGCCCAACTCACCACCCAAGGCGTGCCTTTTCTCACTCAGCGTTTACCTTTCTGCATTCTGAGTGACCGGAATTACGATTTCCCGCCTTACCGCTACGGTGTTCCGGTGGCGGCACTGTCCAGTCCCGGCCCATTGAGCGGGGCAAAGTGCAGACCTTGCAAGCCTGTGTGTGTAGGATCATGTGTTGCAGAAGTCATGCTGTCTCTTGACCGAGGTTGGAGTTGGACTGAGTGGAGAAATGGAAGTCTTAAACTTTGTGATGCTCATGGTGACTGGAAGCAAGGGTGGGAGAAGATTTTCGATGCGGTGGCCGGAAAAAAGCTAGCCGCCGCCAGAAAGCGGGTTGGAGCTATGAAATTGAATCAATGCGTGGAGGACTTCAATGAAATGAGACGGCGGAGCTGGTACTGGGAAACACCTCCGGTGGAGGAGATGTGTAAGCTTGGCCTTGATTCTTGAAGTTGAATAGATGAAAGCTGAAAAGGCTGCTAAACACACATTCCTTAGTGGTATGTAAAAAGAGAGGATGTAGGAGGGTGTAATTGGGTTTTCACATATACTATACCCTTTTTTTTTTTAAGAAATTCACATACACTATACTGATTCATACGCTAATGTAGATATAATCATATAATATTAGTTGAAAGTAAATTAGTTTTATGAGAATGTTTATAGTCAACGAGTTAGGTCAGGAACAGGTGCTTTAGTACACCAATCCAACCTATATTTTGAACAACCAAGATCTTCTGGTGTACAGTGAATCTGTGGGTTCCACATAAATAAATATGAGACTCGCATAAATGAATGGTTGAGATTCACTAGACATAATAAGACACTATAAAATTGGACAAAAGAATTGGACTCTATTTTAAAGGAGAGAGTGATGACGGTCTGATTAAGTAAGTGATCAGTGTAATGTCCATTTCATTTTGACGAGATATCACGCGCTACATATGATAAATTTCCCTTTTTGTTTTATTAGAATCTGAGAGTTTCAAATTCTACAAGTTCTTGATATAATTTTGGTCTAAATAATTAGATTATTAAACTATGAATCATAGCAGGAGTAATGCGAATTGGTAAACTAGTGATTAAACGTGAAAAAAAGGTTGTATTAGTGGAGCGGATTAAAAGATACTGTGTTTGATTTCTCTTATTTACATTTTTTTAATTAAACTTATAATACAGAATTTATCTGATACGAAATATTTTATTTACATGATTTATAAGTTATTATATTATTTACCGGTCCACTATCTAAACGATACTGTGTTCGATTTCTCTGCTTCTTCCAACATTGACGGTGAAAGGCTAGTAAGTTTTGAATGGACAGGATAAGCCTATTAACTTGGGTTAGTTCTATTTTACGTTTCTAATCATTGTTGTTGCGTGTTTCGTTTTGAAATTTATCTTATAAAAAAAAAAAAACTGGTGAGTTGCGGGCAACCGTATTAAATGTGTTTGAATGTTCACTTTTGCAATTTGGAAAATATGACCACGAATTGCGTGGCCATGCCTACGGCGCACATTGAAGGGAAGGATAGATGGATTTGACTTTGATTCAATTAATGCAGAGCAGTCCCATCATTTTCACTCCTAACAAACCCACTCACTTTTTTTTTGTTTTTGAATGGAACCCACTCACTTTCTTTTTTTTTAATAACACTCACTTGATTTTTATTTAAAAAAATATGAAATATAATGACAAGCTTATCAACTAATTTGACCATTATTTCTTATTTTTCTTGAAAATTGTTTGTGCTAAACCTCAGGATGATCTTGACGGGTCAGACTCAAATGGGCCATTTGGCGGTTCAAACCCAAATAGAAAATTTGAGCCCAAATTGAACTTCAACAGACAACAAATGGTCCAAATCTGAGTCTAGTTGATCTTTCTCGGATCAAGCTTTGACCTTTTTAAAACCAGACAGGTTTAAAGGGATAAGAACGAAAACATACTAACTATGTAGCACACCGTAAAATGGAGCCTTGTTCACTCGTCGAATATTCACTGACACACGGTAGACATAATTTGGATATGTCTGAAGATCACTCAGACATTGCTTAATAGAATATATGCTTCATAAAATATATGCTACATGTTTTTTTAGAGGAGCTTATAAAATATCAAATATGTATGAACTATCAAGATATTGGAAGTCTTGAAATACATCAATCAATATATATTATATTATAAATTCTGAATATTTTCTTAATTTTAAATTTTATAATATATATATCCGTCCGTGTCCACTAAATTTTAAAAATTGATGTGTCTTAATATTCATATCCGTGTCGTGTCGTGTTCCGTGTCCATGTCTGTGCTTGTTAACGTAATAACAGCTGACGATGTTCGAATGACAAGCTTACTGACAATCTGACATTACTGGATATAGGACTGGCCGGTGATATCTAGATCACGGTCACCGGTTGAAGGTGGTGGTTGGCGTTTCGGCTTGGTCACAGGTTCTTCAACCGGCCCGTCGGCGCTCTGAGTTTCGCTGGCCGGTGGCTTGTCCGTTGCTGGTTTCTGGCCCTCGTTAGCGTACATACCACCGCCGTAGGCTTCTCGAGTCACGGGCTTCATCGGTATCCTTTGTGGTGGCTGCTGATTCAGAGAATCTTCCCTCTTCTCTTTCTCTCTCGATCTTCCTCCATTTCTGTATCTGTTTCCAAGCTTCCGGTCTCATCTCCGACACCATCTAGTTCGAATGGTTTATTTAAGGAACCTGAAAAAGAGTTGTTTTGTAACTTTTGTTGTGTTCAGGAACTGGCACATACCCATTTCGCCACGTGTCAACATGGCGGTGGTATGTACTTTTCAGTATTTATCTATTGGGAATAAGTATTATTAAATTATAAATTAAAAATTAAAAATATTTATTATATTTTTTTAGAATGAGTTAAGCTTCAAGATTTATAAATAATTGTTATAATTAGTCTTATTATGTTGGAGAGCGATTAAATCGTGGCTCGTGTAATTGGTAACTTCGAGATATAACCTAAAATGTTAAAAGATAATTGATTAAAAATAAAGTACATTAAATATTATAAATGCTAATTAAATTAATTACATCACTTAGTTCTTAATTATATTATTTAACTTATATGAATATACTAATTATTATTTGCACTTATATATTATTCAATATACATTAAAATAATTATCTTTGTTTTGAATTTATCTTCGTAAAAGACGATTAAAACATGAAAGTAACATAATTAATTGCATTGATCCTTAAAATTGTGTTTTATATATATATAAGTTTTCATACTTTTATTAAATTAATTTTAAAATTTTAAAAACTTTTCTTTATAACGCTCCATATTCTATCATTGTAACGACTTAACAAGTTTTGATGGTTATTAATTAAAAGGCTAAAACCTAAAAATTAGAGAAAATTTAATAAATTATATTAGACAGATGAATTTTTTTATTTTGACCAAAAAATGAAGCATAAATTATTATTATTATTTAACCATAAGCTTTTGATAAAACACCTTCTTATCATCTCAACACATGCAATGACTGGATGCCAACGTAGGATACAATCCATAATCGAGAAAAACCTTATCAATCTGTTTCAGGAATGCGATTTGGAAATGAAACTACTGGCTTTGTCTTCAGGTTTTTATCTCCGTTTGGAAACACAAGCTCCTGATACCTTTCTGTCATGTCTGCTTGCCAGGCAGGCGTGTCTCTCGAGTCCAGATCTTCTGTTCAGTTTTACTCTGTCTTATTTTGTCTTATAAAATCTTAACCATTTATTTTACGGGACCCATGCGAGCTCCATGCGAACCCTACATAAATAAATAGCTGAAATTTATTAGACACAATAAAATACTATAATATTGAACAGAAGATCTGGACTCGTGTCTCTCAGTTCCAAAAACTGTGGCACTCGACACTCGAGCCTTAGTTATCCGAATTTTTCGGTTAACTAGCAAATGATCATAACACGTCATGGTCAGCTTCGAGCGTTCGGTCACTTTATGCTGTGACTTGCTTGAGCTTAAAGAGAATCTCTCCTAGTTACCTTTTACGCTAAGCCATTTTAGCTTTTATTATTACATCAATTCCTGTTTATCATCAACTAATATCGAATTTACACTTACTTTACATGTTTATATCAACCATATCTTTAAAAATTATAATAATAAATAATAAATATAATTAATATGAAATAATAATAATTTTAAATATTACATATATAAATAATAACTACAATTAAAGTTAAAAAACAATCATCATCATATAAATATAAAATTAAAAATAATATAAAGTATTTAAATATTACAATAATACAATTTCATCATTTTAAAAAATAATAATTACATCAAAATATTCAATAAAAAGAACAATAAATATCCTTAACTCTCAAATTATTACAATTTATAACAAGAGTTCGTAATGAGGAAACAATTAAGTAGAAGTTAAACTTAAAATAAAAACATTTACAATTACATTACATATATATAATTTAACATAAACATCAAATATAAGTAAAATTAAAAAAAGAGGAAAAACAAAAACTGGAACGAAATTCAATCGTCTACGAGAGGATGCCCGTAATAACTGCATTAACCCTAGTTATAATTTGGTACAAAATCCTCATCATTGAGAAGAGCTTCATCATCATTATCATTCAATTTTAATACCCCAAATGATATGTCAATACTTTCTCATCCAATATTATCTTCCAAGTCATTGACATCTACCAAATTCGGTTTTTCAGAAACCCAATCCTCTAAAAGATCAATATTATCAATAGAAATTGGATCAGCTGAACTACATGTGCTATTAAGACTTCTAATAAACGATAAAATATATTTATTAGAAAATTATAAGAAATTATATCGAAATTAATAATGATAACAACATACCTTTCTCGAAGCTTTAAATTGCAACGAACAAAAATTAAGTCATTCAACCTCTTATGCTCCAATTTATTCTGTTTCTTAGAGTGGATAAATTCAAATGTGCTCCAGTTTCGTTCACAGCCTACTGCGCTCAGACATTGACTTAAAATCTGAATTGCAATCCTTTTCAATTCTGAAACACATTTCTGAATTGATCTCACCAAGAAACTGTAACAAAAGTAACGTTACAAACAAAATAAAGTGTTAATTAATTTCAACAAATGAAAAAAAAAGGAAAGGAGAAAGTTTTCCTCTTTGTCGAATAGCAATTGACATTCCAAAATTTACATAAGATAACTTATAAAGCTCAATTTATGAGCTTAAGAGATCTTGCATTACGTCAATGCTAACAATTGTTGTAATAGTTAAAAGCATTCCTCTATTAACTTCAGATTGCTTAGTAAGATCCACTCTAAAATAGACACTAGGATTAAAAAATACCTCAGCTGCAAACAACGAAGAAGAATGATTGCAAGATATGGTGTGTACAAAGAAGGCCTATGTTTCAGATTAGCCTTAATTGCTTCTGCCGCTCTCTTCATGGCATAAAAAAAAATCCATTGTTGGCTTTTCTTCACTATCAGCTAAGCGAAGCACTCTTACCAAAGGCTCACAAATTCGGATAACAAATTGGCATTAAGACAAAAATTCTCTAACTTCCAGTGTAATTTTATAAACCTCCACTCCAGTATTAGACCTAGTATGTTGAGATATAATCCACTTATCACTTGTAAACATTTATCTTAACTCTTTCTTCATCATAACAAAAGACTAGAGTGATAAGAAATTTGTTACAAATCTTGTCACACCAAGACGACACAAATTTCTACCAATAGTAAATTCCTTTCTTATCAAATTCAATACCCATGCACGATTATAAATGAACTTTGTCACCTTTTTACCTTTCTACATAGTCTCATCAATAACAAAAAAATACCTAGGATCCCCTATATTCTCCAGCATTAGCAACACAATGACTCCAAAAAAAAGAATTATAATTATTCTGCAACCTTTTTCCTGCCTCTTTATAAACGGAATCATTGTCAGTATTAAAATGAACAATGTTTTCTGGCCCTACTTTATTCACAACTTCATCAAATATCGCAAACAAAGTCTCAGTATTCTTAATAAGGCCAGATGCATCAATAAATTTGAAAAGCATAGAGTCATTTGTAGAATAAACTAAAAAATTAATAATAGGCTCTTGTCTTCTATTTGTCCAACTATCACACATGATTGAACATCCATAAGTAGCCCAATTTACTCTTCTTTATGCTAAATAACTTTTAATTTCAGAAACAGAACAACTCCAAAGCTTATCTCTTAAGTCATCAATTGAAGGACCTTTGTATATTCGTGATCATAAAAGACTACTGCATCCATCGTAGGTTAATAATAATAAGACTGAGAATCATTGAATGATGAACCTGTATCATACCACCATCTAGCTATTACGATATCGACACTATGAGTTGCATCTCTTGATTGCATTGCACTACAAATTGAAGGTTGGGCTCCAAGAGTTGTTCGTGGTGCAAAAAAACTAGTCTGCCTTCTTTTCTTCCTCACATCAGCTTTAGGTACTTCTTCAAGAGCCTGGGATGGAACACTACTAGTACCACTACCACTACCACCTTCAACATTTTCACAATCACCACGAAAACCATAAAATGAACTTCCACTACCAATTTCAAAATTAAACCTTTCCCTTCTATCTTTCTCATGTTGATATTCTCCAAGCAACGTTTTCATTTGCCACTTCACATCATGATTTACTTTTTTACAAGGTTTTACATCTCTTTTAACCTCAGCTATATACTTCTTTAATCAGGTGATTCCTTCACCTTTCAAATGCTTGTTATAGAAAAAGCAAACTGTATGATTCTTCATAAATGAGACCAATGTAGCTTGATCCCAAGTTGGATCATTATATCTTCCTGAATCAGTTTGATCAGGAGTAGCTGAACTTCTTTCCATTTATGTGTAACAAAAAATGAAGATATTAGTTTTGTAAGAAATTAATCCTTAATTAGTAATTTCATCAACAAAATTAGCAGTGTTAACGCTAAGTCCTTCATGAGATAACGCAACATAAATAATGTCTTTAACTCTTTATATTAAGCCTAAAGAAGTAAAGATTCACGAAACTAGAGAAAAATTCAAAAGTAGATAGACTTTCATATTGGAGAGTAGTAAATTCATTCTAAATTTAAAATTGAAGTACTGTTCAAAGTTTTAAGATGAAGACTCAACGAATCAAAAAATTCAAGTCATAACTTAAACATCCTTAACTCCACTTTCATCTTTTTTTTTGTTTTTTCAAGAATATGATTACTGCCATTGACATATCTTTATAATCCTTGCCTTTAATAAACATCTTGAAATAGAATGCACAAGCTGAGTAATTTTTTTAATTAAGATGAACTAAAAAACTTTCACACTTATTTGAATAGTTAATGCTAAAGTACTATAAATGAGATAAAAATGGAATAATAAGAAAAATAGATTTTGAATATGCAAAGACCATGAGATAGACTAATTTTAGGATAAATAAAGGTTGATATGCAAGAGAATTGAATCCTTAAGGAGATGGACTAATGTTGGGATAAAAATTAAAGATAACTTAGAGATATAGAATAATTACAATTACAAAAGTTCCTATTCGACTTTTCCACAAGATCACAACTGAATTATTATTATACTCAATTAATTATTTACCCAATATCTAAATACCATTTCAATAATTTTAAGATTATGTCAATTAATTATTTACTTTGAATTCTTTCTAATTTTACATTCTCGATTTGTTAGTTTTAAGTTAAGTTGAAACTTGGAAGCCCTTCTAACTTTTAAATCATGCATCAAAACTTAAGTTGAAAGCCTTTCTAACTTTTAATGCATGTTGTGAATCATCAAAAAAAAATTAAAATAAATTAAGTCATCAATTATCAATAACCGAACTACAAATGAACCAAAACCATACTCCTTTTATTCAATTCAACTCCAACTCCAATCCATTATCCAACTCCAACCAACGGCAAATCACAATGCTTCACAATTTCATTCCAACTTCTTATTCACAATCACAACACAAATGTAATTAATCGTAAAAAAAAGTCAACAGAAAGTGAAAACACACCAAAACATAAATTCACAATCGGTATTATTCTAGATCAGGTCAAGTCGGGTTTAGATCTGGGTATTATTCCCAAATCTGACAGCTGCAGATGCGTGGGCGACAGAAGAGAGCAAACATGGTGGCATGGTGCGTTAGTGGTCCTCATGGACGACGACTGAAGGCTAATGGAGGTTTGGATGAGGCTCGGTGTCGATGGGTTCGCGTGGTGGAGCAAGATCCAAAGATGACCGTCGAAGAGGGTTCACGTGGTGCACTGCCGGAGAGGTAGGACGAAAGAGCACCACCAGAGAGGTAGGACGTAGGAGCACCGCCGGAGATGGAGAGGAGAACGAGAGAGAGAGTGGAAAGGATGAGAGTGTGAGATACGAAGAGGATGAGGTGAGTCTGAGATAGACAAAAAATGAAAAGCAGAGCAAGCGTCAGGGGGTTAGGGTTAATTATTTTTTGTTTTTGCAAAAAGGTCCTTAATTTTTATTAAAATTACGAGTACTTGGTGAAAACACCCGGTATCGGAGGCCGGTATCAAACATGATGATATCGTTCCATTTTTCGGCCGGTAGAAAACGATATTCGATATATTGTAATACACATTTCTTTACTATCAATTTATGTTAAAAATTCTTAAATAACGTCTTTTTCAATACATAACATCATATGGTATCGTTATTGTTAAGATATGGTTTTTCAGTTATGATATTGACGGTTAAAGTATATAACGAAACTTAACGGTAAGAATACATGTCTTATAAAATTAAAATAGTTATTAATAATTAAAAATATTAAATAAATTAATAATATGTCTAATTATAGGGTGCAAAGGATTCTACTCAATAGAATTACTAAGTGACTGTTTGGATCAGCTTTTGGAGGGTTCAAAAATACTTTTGACTACCGCAAAAGTTGTTTTAAAGAAAAAAATAGGTGTTTGCAGTATATTTTAAAAGCGTTTTTCCAGTAGAAACAGCTTTTTTAAAAGCTCAAATGTAGCTTTTTCAAAAACTATAATTTGGAGCTTCTTAAAAAAGCTCCAAACTCCAAATTATAACTTTTTCGAGAAGCTGATTTTAAATTTACGGAACTTCATTTATGTAAAGAAACTGGAGCGTCTCTTTGGGTTTACTAGCCGACTCCTCTGTGTTTCGTCGACTCTGTTTCCTCTACTCTCTATGTTTCCGTTGGTTCTCCTCTTTGTTTTTTTTCCCCTTAAAAATTTATAACATATCTGAAGTTTATACGTTTATCGCAAATCTTCCACAGTTCTTTGTCTTCCACAGTTCTTTTGGAAACCGATCTTCACATGAGAAAAGTAACCACCGATTTCTCAAGGGACACAACCCATATTCACTTGGTTCATTTCAGGTACATGCTTTCTTTTGCTTTTTTGTCATTTCTCGATCTATTAGTTTTTTTTCTCATGTTAGTTGCTTCCATTTTTCGATCTGTTGATTTCATTTTCTGGGTGAATCGTTATTCGGTAATGTATGATTGTATTTTGAGGAGATTGTTGTATCCCCGACTATTCTTTCTACCTACGACCAATGATATTTTTCTAGTTGTCCTGTAATCTTCTGCTTATCACCTACGACCGATCATACTGCTTTTCTAGTTTTCTACCTACGACCGATCATACTGCTTATCCAATGACGTTTGTTGTTCATCTTTTCATTCTTGGAATGCAATCACTAGAATTCTTGCTTGTTGGTTGACTGATGTAAGGTCATCTTTAACTCTCTGTAATAAATGAATTGTTGCATGCCACTTGTTTGATTATATTTCCAATTGACATCGACCAAGTCAGTTGGTTTTAAAAATGGCCAAAGTTTGCTGCTTTCCATGCGTTGAACGTTAGTCGATTAATGCAGCAATACTTCGTTATACAACACAAAAAGCTTTCTTTTCCTTGTGAAAAAATATCTTTTTTACACTCAATTATATTATATTTCCTCCCAAAGCTTTAGAACATGTGATGCTGGTCGCAAGTCAGCATAAACAATACTGTGGGAAGTGATTCTATCTCAATTAGACCCTTCGTGTAATTGCCTTCGTGCTTGTTCCTTAAGTGATTCTATCTTAATTAGACCCTTCGTGTAAGATAAGCATGACAGCAAGAACATATATCAGTATCACAGCAAGAACAAAACTTGAGTGCTGCATTCTTGCAAAAAGATCGTGAAACTTGTGGAAAGATCATTCCTTTCTTATGTATGTTTGATATCATTTACGCTAATATGAAATGCCTGAATGTGTTCTGTAGGAAAATGGTGAGGCAACAGACAAGGAGTTGCAGGAGGGTGAATCAAAGGTTTTATCAAGAGTCATGAGCATGTAACTCATAACAAGTTAGGTGTTTCCAATTGTAACAAGACCACATTCTTAACTGGATGTAATCTTTCCCTTGTAAAAACTCAACAGGTCTTGAATTTTTAATAATTATCTTCTTCCTGAATTTTTTCCCCTTGTCAATGGTTTTGTGGTTGAAATTCTAAGATGATGTTAGTACGATGTAATGCTTCTTTGTGATCATAAGGTCACCAATTTGAATTACAAAAACAGTCTCTTCGTAAAAAATTACAAAAGACATGCAACGTATATTGATGACCTTCAAGGAATTTGCAATCATTAAAAAATTGAATTGTTTCAGTCGGTTTAATCATAAAACTTTAAATCGATTGACATTTAAATTTTATTTTTAATTTTTTGATTCAATTTATTTTAATAATCTTTATTATTAAGATCTGATCAAT
>JANZLH020000078.1:2884776-2897439 GCA_026770325.2 Erythroxylum fimbriatum
AACCATTGTCCAAATAACTAGAACTAGTTGTTTGGATAGTTGACCCTTACCACTTATAAACCCTTTAACATTTTCATATTTAGACAATATGGGACACTCTAACCAATTAAGTTGTTAGTGAATATATAAAACCAATTAAGTTAGCCTCACACAACAGCTTAAGCTATTGTGGTGAAATGGTCACTTAACATGGTATCAGAGCCCTTATGACCAAGTGGTCGTGAGTTCAAATCCTACCACCCACCTATTATTCAGCACAAGGTAGAGTGAGCTTGTGCAAGTTTCAAGCCCAAAGGACTTTCACTTGAGGGGGTGTATTAGTGAATATATAAAACCAATTAAGTTGGCCTCACACAACAGCTTAAACTATTGTGGTGAAATGGTCACTTAACAAACAGGACATTAAGTGGAATAAACATCGACTCGATCTATATATATGCTGAATTTTGTCAAGAAATAAATTTCTTTTCATAGAAATAATTATATATAAACAGATGATTAGAAATGTATGAAATTTCCCTTTCATACATTTCTAATTATATATAAACATAGAAGAAAAATACAAAGATTGGGCAACAATATTAGGAGGATAGGGAACTTACTCATGGCCAACGCAATTCCAAGCATTCCATCCCAAAGGATCTATAATGTCGTCAAAGTTTGAGCTGTAGAATATAACCCTAGCAAACCCTCTCCAAGGCCTTCCTAGAAATGCAGGGCCTTTTCCAAACACTCTACATCCCTTGAAAACAAACCCATTTGAATCATTTGGATTTGTTCTTCCCTGTGCTGTTATATATCCTCCTTCCAGTACTTGTATGTCACAATCCTACATTTAAGTACACATGTTGACAAAATCACTTAGAACTTGGCAATAAAGATGATAGATGTTTGTTATTATATACAAAATCCCACTCTAACCAACTAGTTTGGATCCTAATTAGAGATGAAGTTAAAAGTCCCTCGTACTATAAATCAAGTAAGTTACAATATTGTTGCAGTTATTATACTAATTGCAAATTATATAAATGTAAGAAATCCCAATACAAGGTTCAAAAATATTCATCCTTTTTGACAAATCTTTGATGCCAAAAGTCAAGAAATCTCCTTATTTGCATGATGATAAAAGATTGTACAAGTTCGTAAGGCAAAAATACTACCTCGTATATGGATTGGCCACTGCCAAAGATGAAATCAACAGCACCCTGAATGGTGCAGTGCTTGAAGTAGTGTCGACCTTGATCATCCCACAAGGTGTCTTGCACCCCGGCAAAGCCACACCGGTAAAATGCATTCCTGTCGCCGCTTATCATTGCAGCCACCGCTGGTAGCCTAGGGTTACTATTACTATTAAGTGGAAAGTTGTAGGAGTTCTGTCGAAAGATTTCATCCAAACAAAAGAAAACAGTTGCCAAGGGATGAAGCTGTGTATATTACTTGTTCACATAAGCACATATATATGAAAAATTTTCTTACAACAAAGCCAATACTTCTGGCGATAATGTTGTCTGCTAGAGACGTGAAAGTTGGGCTTTGTGCTGTTGTCTCGTGGTCACCCCACACTATATAGGTCTTCCTCATTCCTTCTCCTTTCAGGATTATATGTGGTTTGTCATAAGGGATCTTCACCTTCTCTCTGCATATGCATTACAAAGTGGATATCTTCGTCAAAGTCTACGCTTTGTAGATTACAAAGAAGCTAATCAGATAACATAGGAAGAAAAAAAAAAAGAAATGAGAAGTCTGAGCAGGGTCTCACCTGTATATACCAGCAGTGATGTAGATACAGACCCAGTTCCTGTTATTAGATGGAACGGAATCAATGGCTGCTTGAACACTTTTGAAATCTCCATGGCCAGACTGATCAACATGCATCACCTTGTAAGGCAATGACTTACTGGTAAGACGATGGAATTGAGCAGCTCCATGGGACTTGGCATCTGTGAGGACCAGTTGGAAGCCAATTACTATGAAGATGGCAAAACACAGATGAAAGTGTCGTGGAATTAACATCTTTGTATTGCAAGTTTTAGAGAAGAAACTGATAAAACCAAAGTGTATATGTGAATTGGTGGATCCAAAGATGACCAGAAAATGGAATAGGTTGGATATTACACATATAATACAACCAAGCATGAGTCCATTTATCTGCCAAGTCTTGGATAACCAGCGACAGTTACAAGGATTTTGGAGGGTAAAAGGAAAGTCAAAAGTTTCTGTTTTATGTACATATATGTGAACAGAATCACAATGAATGGTAATCTAATAAATACAGAATAGTACAGTAAGCTCTTTCTTTTGTTTTATTGCCTCATCCATTTCTCATGTATATTTATTATTTAGAATAATGATTATTCCTGTGAAGGGAAAATTAGAAAAACAATCATGATTTTTTGAATAGGGAGAGAAGTTTTTATCACTGAATTATTATCTCATCATAAGCTTTTTGAGGCATTGTAACGTTGAACGATAATCAAAAATGGCTTTTCCAATCCCCATGTATTATTAACGTAGAAAATTACTACATATAATGAAATAATCTCAAGGGTAATCTTCAAGTTCACGATTTAATATTGGCCTTTAAAGTTGAAACGGCTGACCTAATTTTTTGGAATAATGAAAATGCTTCTTTTCCTTAATATCAGCACAGCGTGTGTCATGTAAATTGTTTGATTTATCAAAAAAAGAGAAAAATAAACGTACAGCCAAATCCCATCACGTGAATCAAAATTAAAGGATGTTAATGGAAAAGGCAGCCTAAAACATGAACAAGAATAAAAGAATTTGTTCCAAGTACTAACTTTGTTGTTATAATTGGATACACTCTTACGCCATTAAACTCACCATCGAGTCTTAAGTTCCTTCTTTTTATCTTGGGTGAACTAATTCTTTTGGCAAAACTATTCAGTTCAATCATCCTTGATTTGATAGCTGTAAATAGTCTAAGACATCTAACAAACGTTTTAACCAAGTTCATCCCATTAAAAGGTACAATCATCCCTAGCTTATACGTGCATACATTTTTTAATTAGAAATTCTGCTATATTACTAGCTGGACGCATTCCATCACTGGGCATGTACGACCAGTAACAAGCCAACACAAGACACTAAAATGTTGAATATACAGAACATACCAACAGTAACATACTGCTTACCCTACATCCTAAAGAGACTATTTCAATTATCTAAACATCTGTGGCTTCAGAAAATGAAGCATTCTTAGATCTTTAAGTTGGAGGATGTACTGGGCGGTGTCGGAGAAACTTTCCCCATGAAAGTATCCCACCCTTCTTTTCCCTGCTACTAGTGGATTCTAAATACTAATCTCAAACTATTCAATATGACTACAAACGGGAGCTGCAAGTGTGTGGCTGGTGCATAACAGTCTATTGCAATGTGGATAACTATTGCAACATCATTTCACTCGTCGATAAAGAACAATATCATCATGCAAGTCCACTGCATTAAGTATAGCATATAGTGAAGTCAAAAAGAATCATTGCAGACGCGAGGCAAAACAGAATTCAGATTTAGTTCACGATAGGAGTCTATTTTTCACCCACAAGAAAGAAAAAACAACTCGACGTAGCATTAATATTTGATAGGAGCGATAATGTCTAGCTGGGGACCTAGCTTCTCCTCTGCAATCTTTTCAGCTTTAACCCTCAGTTTTGTCAACTGCTTCTTTCTCTCATACGTCACCTGAGCCCTCTCCTTTCTCTTCCTCTCGAGCTCCTAAGGAAAAGCAGAGTAGTAATGTAGATCAGAGAACACTAGCAACTTGCAATCTTGAGAATTAGCATCAATGGTGCTATGTCGAACTTGTAATTTTTTACAGCAGCTCAACAAGTAGAAGTAAAATAGAAAACCAGAATATATATCTTCCACAAGCAAAGTAGAAAAGCTAGAACCACATAAGAATATATATTAGGTCAAATCTCTTTAATTTAGTGACACATAAACACAATCATGGGGTAAACTGTCATAACTATGTAAAAGAAGGTAGCGGGTAGACAGTTCATACCTTAATTATGTCGTAGTAGTTCCACCCAACCTCAGAAGATAGCTTTCCTAATAAGCAGTACTTGTGCCCAGCCTGCAGCCTCAAAACCCTGATTTTCCCAAGTTTATCCCAAATTAAAGACTAATGTTTCAGCTAATAAAAGTTTATCAAACAACATTTAAAAATGCAACTAACATTTAAAAAACTCACTTGAGGGCATCTGGAATCACCATCCTCTTTATCTTGTCATAAGGGGGAGGAACACCCTCATAAACCTTCAGGCGAGCAAGGGCTGCCTCTCCGCGCTTGGTCTTATGAGGAATCATCCTACAGTTCAAAAAGAATTTGAAACCTGAAGTAAAAATATCGCATATACAAAAGACGACTACAAAACATACAAGCAACCTTCATTCTCCTGCAACCAGTACATCCTATTTCCCAAAATATAATACGCAGCAATTCCAGATTACAAGGAAATGAACATAAAATGACTTCTATACTCATCTGGAAAAGCAAAGGTATATCTTCTCATCATTTTAGACAGAATACAGTATTAACGCGAACTTTTCAGTCAATCCCAGACAACAAACCTCAATATAAAGACAACTTTTTCCAGGATACCAACAACTCAATTACCAAGTGTAAGCAACTATAAAGGCTAGCTTCCATAAGGAGTCATTATAAACGAAACCCAGATGTCAATTCAGTATAACAAATCGATTACAAGCATTAAAAAACCAAGACGTACAAATAGAGAATAGATTTACCCGCGAATAGTGCGCCAGAGAATCTTAGAAGGAGCGCGAAAGTGGATAGGACCATGAGAAGGCTTAGTGTTCATGCGCTTACGCAAGAACCTCATATACTTCATCTTCTGCCTAACCAATCCACCAGATAAGCATATCTCTTCACATCTCACAACAACCACCTTTTGCCCATTCAACAACTCCTTTGCAACGATGGAAGCCAAGCGGCCTAACATGTGGTGTCGGGCATCAACTACCACCCTTTTCGCGCATATCCCAGATCCTGAAACCATTGTTGCTCTCTCTCTCTGTGCAGCCGCAAGCTGTGTCGTAAATGGGTTGAGTCGATTAAACTGAAGCTGCGTGAGGGTTAGGGTTTTGAAGGGTTTGTGTTTCTCTTTGGGCTTTTGGGCCTTAACCTTTAACACATAGTCTGCTCTGCTGTGCCTCTTTTTATCACTGGATCTAAATATTATACCCAATTTTCTTTTTTTTTTCCTCATAAGCTTCTATTTCAGTCCTCTAATCACTTTTAACATAATGAAGTCAATTTAATTGGCTAAGAGTTTACTGTGTAAAAAAGTCTTATAAATATTAGTTTTTAGCTTAAGTATTGGATTGCCGAAATTAAAATGAAATATATTAGACGCGATAAATACAATCCAGGAGTCCCATCGGATATTGTAGAATACAAGTGAGTTCTTGGGGGGACGTATTTTCTGTCTATTTTTCCCTGTCCTTATCCTGTCTCATGAATCTTAGTCATTTATTTATGCAGAATCC
Organism: Erythroxylum fimbriatum; assembly: GCA_026770325.2. Classification (NCBI taxonomy): domain Eukaryota; kingdom Viridiplantae; phylum Streptophyta; class Magnoliopsida; order Malpighiales; family Erythroxylaceae; genus Erythroxylum; species Erythroxylum fimbriatum. The sequence continues at coordinate 2,890,309 of JANZLH020000078.1, forward strand.
ATATAAATGGATAGCTGAAATTTATGAGACAGGATAGAGACAGAAGAAAATGGACGGAAGATTTGAAAGGGGTTCCTAGAGATGGACAGACAGAGCACGTGGAGATCATTGCAGCATCCTCACGCTCACAATTGACAGTCTCAACTTAGCTTATTTACGTGCAAACAAACTTACACTCCCAAGTAGGGATGGCAGTAGGTTTTTAACCCGATTAATATCTGCACTACCCGACCTAATGGATTTGGATATGGATAGAAATCGTAAAAACCGATGGATGTGAATATGGATATGGGTTGAGTCATAAAAAATAGATATGGATATGGGTAGAGTAAAACCCGAACCATAGATACCCATATCTTACCCGTTTTTTATTAACTCTATTTTTCTATATTTTTCTTGAATATTTATGCTTAAATATAATAAAATATTAAAATTTTATACGAAGAAACAACTTTAAAATCTTCACTTTACTCCTCAGTACTAACATTTTTCGTCATATTTTACTTTCTTATAGGATGATAATAATGCAAATAATATGGAGATGGAGTTTTGAATGTTGTGGAGTTCACGCAAAGACAATTTGAAGCTTTAGTTATTTCAATCTTTGTTTCAGTTCTAAATTGTGAAAAATGTATGTTATCTTTGTACTAAATATTATGATTTTTATTATTCCAATTTTATGATTTTTTTATACATAAAAATCAAAATCTTGACTTATTATTATTAAAGTAATTTTGATTTAGAGCGTTCGCAAAAATCTACTATTTATATTTTCTATTTAGAAGTTATATTTTTATGTGCTACACAACTCGATGGATATCCAAAAACTCGAACAACCCAATGGATTTGGATATGAGTAGTAAATCGTAAAAACCGATAGATATGTATATGGATATGGGTTGAGTCATAAAAAATGGATATGGATATGGGTAGAGTAAAACCCAAATCGAACCCTACCCATTGCCATCCCTAGTGTGGAAGCTTCGCTCATTGTTTGCCAGTAGTTCTATTTATGACACCTTTTGTCACAGACTTATTACACAACAAGAAAATAAGGAATTAGCGACGCCAAATTACTGTCAGAAAATACACTATTGCAAATTATCAACAAATATCATATTTCTGTCGTGAAAATTGTTAGGAAAAATTTTATTAGCGACGTCAAATTACTAACAGAAAATACACTATTGCAAATTATCAACAAATATCATATTTCTGTCATGAAAATTGTTAGGAAAAATTTTGTTTAACGGCGGTAGTAATATCCGTTGGTAAATACGGAGGGAAATCAATTTGCGAAATGTCTGTCGGTAAAGAAGGTGAGAATTGTTGGTAGAATAATAAAGTTTTGAGTTTTTTGACCGAAAATTTCCGTCGGTAAATTTTCAAGCTATACGCCGTCGTCCGCTTTAGCTTGAACGTTATTAACTTAAACAAAACGACGTCGTTTAGTTTAAGACCAAACGACGTCGTTTTTGTTATACTTAAAATAGACCCAAAGTACCCCCCTCCCCCCGTGTGTCTTCTACTTCGGCGATTTCTCCTCTCCCGTTTGTCATCTGTCATCGGCGTTGTCATCATTTTGTGCCGCGTCTTCTGCTCGTCCTCTTCTCCGACCATTGTTGCATTTTCGTAGAGGTATACATGTCATGGTGGTTTTTTTCTTATTATTTGATTTGTTTCGTTTGTTTTGGTATTTTGTGAATGGTTAAAAACATTTAAGATGGAAATGTTAGGGATAGAAGGGACAAAACGTGAATTTGGTTGTGATGTTGGGAGGTGTTTTTGATACATATAAGGTGTTTGATGAAATGTCTCTTCTTTGAAAAAATGTAAGGTGTTTTTGATGCATATAAGGTGTTTGATGAAATGTTTCTTCTTTGAAAAAAATGTATTTGTATGAAGATGAACTTTATTTGTTAAAATTTACTCTCTTTTCAAGATTTTTATCTTATGTAACATTTGATGCTTCTGTAAAAGTTTCATTTCTTAGTTAAATAATTTTCTTGTTAATGAAAGATTTTAGTGCCTACATAGAAGAATAGCTATTAGAAGGAGTACTATATGAATTTTTGATGAGTGGTTTTCCTCTAACAATTTAACGTATGATTGAGTATGAATTCCATTTTCCTTGTTGAGGGAAGCAAATTTATTGTAATTCTTCCTTAAGAGAACAAATTTATTAAAGTTTTTATTGGAAAGCGAACATAAAGGATGAGGTTAATTATGATTTCTTTGAGGATATAATGTGTATGAATAAGGAGTGTCAGTGGCAGGATGAAGCTTTGATGATGATGCTGATAGAAGTAGGAAAGACAGGCTAGTTAATGGTTTAAATCACTTGCATTGGCTTGATGTTGGGTGATTTTGCTTTATTTTGTATTGTCTCTTTTATTCACTCTTAGTTTTTATTTTCCTGAGGAGTTTAATGGTTGGATGCTTTTGAAGTAGAAATTTGGCTACATATTGGCATAGTCAATATTTGAAGTAGATTTTTTTCATCATTTAATATTTGTGATCCTTAGATTGTAGATGTTAATCTTTTAAATGGATAAATACAAAAATATGAATAGCTTTAAACCTTTTTTTAAAGATTCTTTTCTTTTCTAATATCTATAATTGTAAACTTCATCCTAATCTATGTTATATCCATATGGTTAGATGCAACCAATTAAATAATTCTCTAAGGACGGAGGTCCTAGCATATTATGTTCTCGTTGTGCTTTAGTATTAATTAATTAAAAAATCAATTGAAGACAAAAAGAGATTCAATAGTCATACTTGAAGTTTTTGTTTAATTGGCCTTTATGTACTTCAATTGCACTCAATGAGGAAGTTATTATTTCATAGCAGTTGATATGTTGGAAATTATGTTTAATGTGTCCTTCATGTACTTTGGCATGCACATCAAAATATCAAACTTTTATGTTGTTTGGAAAGAGAAAAAGGATCTAATATAGTTTTGAAGATACATTTCTTAGTCTTTAGATGGTGGATTTCAAATATTTCTTGCATAATTTTTTTTCATTCAAATTTTAATTTGAATATTTTGTAAATAATAATTTATTTTTGAACGTTGAGAAGAAATGTAAATTATATTGTAATGTTTTCCCACAATGTAAATTTAACTCGTAACTTTCTTATATAAATCCTAACATTTATAAAACTTTTAAAGTAAATTATATAGATAAAATATTTTATCTAAAGCATATTGATTATGTATTGAATTTATAAAGCAAGAAAATATTGTCTACAAAAAACAATTTCAAAAGATAAAGTATTTTTCCTGTATAATGATAATTAAACTTCCATTCCTATTCATTGTTCTTATCTATTGCTCGATTGAGAGCTTCAATACATATAGTAGAGATATGAGGAGACGATGATGCCCTTGACTTTTTTAAAGAGTTGAGTTAGTTCTTTATTGACCATAACATTAAAAGATATTGTTAACATATGTTGTTATAACCATCTAATGAAAGAAGAGGGAGGTCCAAAAGCTTTTAAGATGTTAAAGATGAAGCTCCAAACTAAATAAATCAAAGCTATAAAAAAATATATTTTCAAAGTACAACTTTTGATATATTTCTTCTTATAGTAATTCTTGAAAATTCCTAGTTTAATAAGATATTGTCCCCTATATTGTGATAGCTAAGGGGTAAACAATTGTCAAAACAATTGAAGAAGGAATTCCTGATAGCCAAAGGGTAAACAATTGTCAAAACTATTGAAGAAATTAACTAATCGGTACACATATATACATATTGACTTGCGTATTAACTTACCATTAGATTATGTTGACTTTTTGAGTTATGCCCTTTATTATAACACTCATTCATCTATCCTTCTCTTGACTTTCAATGATAAAGATATCCTCTATGTTTCAATTAGTCAATTCTTTAATATCTACCACCTTTAAATCAATATTGCTCACCATTGATCCTAACATGTTCATTTAATATTATTGTTTTAATATATCCCGCTTTCTAAATTGTGATCAAATCAAAATATTATGCACAGATAATTTATAACTATTGAAATTATGCATTAATCATAAGATCATAAAATAAAATTTAATGTAGAGATTTTTTAATTTTTAATTTACTTTACCGACGGCAAAACAAAATTATGTCAATAAAACCTATTATATTTACCGACGGAAAACATAAATCGTCGGTAAAATCCAATACATTTACCGACGGTTGCTCTTCGTTCCGTCGGTAATATTGCAAACCGTCAGGATTTTCTTATCTACGTTTTACCAACGGTCAACCATAACCTTCCGAATATCACCGATAGTATTATGTGTTTGTCGGTGAATATTACGATGGAATACTTATATCCATAGTTAATTTTACCAACGGTTTACTGCAAATCCATCGGTAAATGTACCGACAGTTATAGGCAACCATCGCTATATTTACCGACGGACACATAATAAGTGCGTCGGTAAATTTACCTACTGTCGTTTTGACGATGCCTTTATCCGTTGGTTGTTTTTGTCGTTAACTAATATTACCGATGGAATCCAAACGAATTCTTTCGGTAATTTTTGTCGCTAAACAATGTTTTTCTTGTAGTGCATATTTCTTGCTATTTGAGGACAATAGTGGTCTACTGCATTTCTTTCCCATATATGTACTAAAAAGATTAGGTGAGAATGGTGGTTTACCATATTCCCATGTGCGTCAGTAACAAAAACTTAACACAGGCAGATCTAGTAGTTACACAGCAGGTTGAGCTAGAGAGCTAGAGAAGAAGAATTAACCTGAGATTATGGGTCAGACTGTGCTGGGTATTCGGAAGTTGAAGATTTGCCTCCGACACTCATCAATGCACTTCCCAATGTGAAGCCAAGTAAGCGCTCCCGCCACATTCCATACCAGATCAAATTTACAAGTAACATTTAGTTCCAACATGTTTGTTACATGTGTCCGTGCATAATTTATGTCAATAATTTGAATATAAGATATGAAAAGTGGGGTTTGCTTATGAGGGCAGTTTTGAACATTATAGGCCTAAGTAAAATAGAAAAAGGGCCATTATTTTTGTCTTTTTTTTTGTTTTTTATAAGTGTCAAGAATGGACCCTTATAAAGAATAAAATGAGACAAAATAGTGATGGCCAAGAGTGTAAAGGTAAACTGAAATAGGATCCAATCTCAGCCACAACGGAATAATTACGAATTTTTTTCGCAAATTAATTTCCTAAAAATCAAGATCAATTTAATTTATAAGATGATTAACACATAAATCATAATAGAATGTAAATCTAAATTCGTACCTTATTTCGAAGCTTAATCATATTCTTATCGTATCCCTCGAACTGTTTCTGAAATCAATTTGTCTCAACCACCATAGTTGTACAAATGTTTGGCCTCTAACCATATCCACAAAATAGGTTTAGAGAACTCTGTAACTCTTATAAAAAGGATTAAGCAAGAAGTGTTAGCTTCATAGAGCTTAAGCCTATTTATAATAAGTTTTAAACATTTTATTAATTTAATTGAAATTAAATTCTAATTTCAATTAGACTTTATTAATTCTAATTAAATATCAATTATGCCCAAATAAGATTCAATATCTAATATTGATCCTTATTTATTATATATCTCATATTTAATCATAAAGTTTCTCAAACTTTACAATCAAGTCCAACTTAATTAAATTAACTTTGCTCTCTTCAACCCATTCTATATGTGAGACCTATTAGGTTCCCAAATATGTTGGCAATGGTTACAAATTATAATTCTAATTCATAATTGGAATTAGATAAATTAAAACTCCTTTTAACTTATCTTTAATTATCCAATTAAATAATTTATAATCATAAATCAATATTGGCATCTAACAACGTGTCATGACCACTCAAATATTTAGGAATGTCAAAGTGGATTTGACTAACCTTTTCATGCATAATTTTTGTGTATAATTCAATCATTTCATCATACAATGTTCTGATTAGACATAGAGTATGGAATTAATGTCTACTCTATTTTGAGTCCAATCATATTAGTTCTTCGCCATTAGCTATCGATTTAATTAATGACTTTTGTAAACTATTTACAAAGCGTCATTCACTTGGCCAAGGATTTCTCGAATCAATACTAATTGAGAACAATGGAACATTATTTTTAATTACTTTAGGGTGATGAATCCTATATTAGTCATACAATGACCTCCATATAGTTCATGATACATCACATAATTACCTAGGGATGGCAATTGTACCCGAACCCGATGGGTACCCGATAAAATTACCCGAACGGGGGAGGGTATGGGGGAAAATTTTTACCCGTGGGGCGGGTATGGGGGGTTAACAAAAATACCCGACTGTTATCGGGGCGGGTATGGGGATACCACCCCCCATACCCGTTTACCCGTTTACCCGTTATACAGTAATTACAATTTTGCCATTATATATATACATACAAATTCTCTCCTTTTCTGAAGCTTCATACTTCATAACAATGTACCAAATTCTCTCCTTTTCTGCTCCGGAGCATGGTCGTGAGATGGCTGAGATCTGGCTGAGACAACGGCCGGAAAGCGAAGTCCGGTGGGTTTGGTACCGGCATCGAAGGGTCGTGGTGGTACCGGAGACATAGTCCACATAGTTCTGGGGGGTACGGTGGAATGTGTTGTACATGTAATAGTCAGACTTGATGGTTAATGTTTTGGCCAGATCTGAGATTTAAGAAGGTGGTGGTAGATCTCCAGTTTGAATCTTCTTCGGTTCTTCCTCAATAGAGAACCACTACATTAAGATTAAGTTTTCAAGCGGTCTGACCCACTGAATGAGATTGTTTCTTTGATATTTAGCCTTGTTCTTGGTTTCTTGAGAATTTTCCCTGGTTTGATTTGGTAGATATTCATTGTGTTCATATCCGTTTTGAGGATGAATGTTTAAGATCGGCTACTTTGAGTGGCGAGCTTTTTAGTTGATGTTGGATCTATGTTATGACGTCTAATTGTTTTCCAGTTTTCTGATTATGATTTCTGATGGTTTTTGTTCGTACCTGGTCAGATGCAAATCTTTGTGAAAACACTCACCGGCAAGACTATCACCCTTGAGGTGGAACGCTCTGACACCATAGACAATGTCAAAGCTAAGATCCAGGACAAGGAGGGC
>JANZLH020000078.1:2899203-2912160 GCA_026770325.2 Erythroxylum fimbriatum
GTTAGGGACAATTTTGTCTATTTGCATTTAAAGCACTCAAGTGGGAGTGCTATTATCAATTGGGGGAGTGCTAATAGCGGCACCCGAATTGTTTTGTGCATAATCAGGGACTCCCTGTCGGCCAGTTAGTTGGGTGGACTAAACCGGCATCGGACTGGATTAAGCTTAATTTAGATGGGGTTGTTCGCCCAGGGTTTAACCGTGCAACGGCGGGCGGTTTGCTACCCGACAGTCATGGGAGATGGTGTGACGGCTTCCTACATCACATTGGCCAGGCTTCCCCTTTCACTGCGGAACTCTGGGGTGTTCATTCGGGCCTTTCCTTGGCTTGGGCGATGGGCTACAGAAAAGTGATCGTGGAAGTTGACTCCTTGGAGGTCATCAACATCCTTTCCTCTTCCAATTTACACTTAACTGATGATATTTTGTTAGTGACAGGTACTCGCGGATTACTACACCGAGCTTGGGAAGTGCAACTCCGACATGTGTATCGCGAAGGCAACCAGTGTGCCGACCGGTTGGCTTCGCTTGCAGCAGCTTTCAGTCCTGGATTGCATATCCTTCACGACCCGCCGACAACCGTCAGGGACCAATTCCTCCGCGACCAGAATGGCGCTTTGTACCGCAGAGCTCTGCGTTAGTTAAGGTGTCTTTTGTTTTTTTTTTTTTCCGTTGTAGCAAAAACAAAAAAAAAAGTTTGATAATAGGTAGCAATAAAAATATTAAATGAATGTATACTAGTTTAGTGAAGTTTCGATATTGCAACTCAAATTCATACATGTTCTTTTGTTGTTAAATCAACTCCACTTGACTCTGGGGCTCGAAGTTGAGCTTGAGCGAGTGAAGATCATGAAAGGCTCCCCCACGTTCAGTGGTTTTAATTGCTGAGGTACTATCTTTGTAATGGACACATTTGACTCTCTGAAGAAAATCCTGAAACCCCACATGCTGACCTACGTACGTAAACAAGCTAAGGACAAAGAAAATAAAAGAGTGACCAGTCCCAAAATCCAAGCATATATCACCCATTACAGACACTACAAAGACTATAGCGACGTCTGGATGTTCCCTAATACCACCAATTTGTGATTCCTGACAAGTCAACCCAAAGCAAAAGGGTACGGGACACGTTGACTTCCAACAAATCATTGGTTCTAGTTCCAACAAAATGCCAATTCAGGATCTGTTTTCACGTCTCCTTTTCTCTTCCGAACCATCTCCTAGCCTCCCACATACATTCATGTCTATGCCTGTGCATGTCTCTCCCAGAGAGCTAGTTACCTCAATTCGTAGATTTAAAATCTTCATCTTGATAGCAGTTCATTTAAAATTGTAATTACTTTTGTCTTTGGGGAATAACGAACTAGTAAATATCAAAGTAATTGGAACATCCTAAGTCAGGTTGCCCACCACTCTAGTTAGTTTCTTGTTTCGTATAGTTGTAAGATGTTAGTATGTCACGCAGAGAAGAAAAACCTATGCGGATAGCAGAATAAATAACATGACTATACTGTCAGAAACTCTTTCAATTTTAAAATATTTCCTTCTCAACGTGTTATATTCTTGGTATATTAATTAGACTTCCATTAAAATTAATTACAGAAAGATTCTGAAAATAACTCAAGGCTGCGAAACTTTAACCAGCTGGGCCAATACCAAGTCACTAGTGTATATATCATTCAACAATAAAATTAGGGAAGAAGACAATACAATACATAGAAACAGAAGAGACGTTGGAGTAGATCGATCATCTTTTGTCTGAATTAGACTTAGGTCACATGATACTGCTGCTGTTTGCATGAATAAAAGTGAATATCTGCTGAACCGAGCTCGCTATATCTTCTGCTGTAAACCCTGATTCACTTGCAACCTGCAAGAAAGATCAATATCACATCCAACAGGGACCCTTTTTGGTCAAGACTCAAGGTGCAATAAACCCACCCAGAAACTAAGATGTTATATACGTGCCGTCTTCAATTTTAGGTCGAGTAAAATAGGGTTGGAACTTATGTTAAAAAAGAGAGAAATTAACTTTAGGGTATCAGAAGAAAGTGTTTTACCTTGACATTGAATGAGTAGAGAACAGTTTGTTCAATTGTGGTGATGTTGGTGTGAAGAATATTAAGCTGCAGATCTTCAAGAGCTGCAATGGCCTTAATTAGCTGGCCTGGTCTCCTTCTAGAGAGAATCTTGATTATGGCGTCGAACCCCAGAAGCTTCACTTCAACGTCCGCCAAGCAAGACTTGTTCTCGGCGATTTCCTCTTGGAGTCCGGTTTCGAAGTCGACAAGCTTCATTTGATCGTGTTGAAGAGGAAGAGGAAGAGGATTATTAGGAAGGAAGTGCGATGGTGGTTGTGCTTGTGGAACTGCAAGTGAAGGATCTCCCATCTGTCTCGCAGCAGCTTCTCCGTAGAATCTACGACGCTTTTGAGATTCCAAGCATTGGAGAAGTTGCTCTAATTCTCTCACAAATTCGATGGCTCCACCGATAATTGAAGCTTGGTCTCCCTGCAAATCCAATGAATTAATCTGGTGTTTCTCAAGTTTCCTTAAAAGCGTACTTAGTTCGATTTTTAGAACAATATAAGAAATTCAACAACCACAATTTGGATCCGATGTTTGTGAAAGATAAGCAAGTTGATTGATACCCTTTGTACATATGATCCAGGCATGAGAGACCTCAAAACTCGAAGATGTTCGTTCATTTGCTTCCTCCGATTTCTTTCCACTGCAATATGCGTCATTCTTTGGCTCTCCACTTCCTCGCTCGTCTTGATGGCTCTTGGTCTTTTTCTCTTGCTCTTCACTTCTGGTACCAGGTTCTTGTTTTGGTGAGGATCTTGATCTCCTAGAAACTGGAGTTGTACCGATGTGTTGTCTGAAACCCTAGCCTCTTCATCCTCTCTCACAACCCTCTCTTCTCCTACTAGTCCTGTCCTATTGTCCAAACCGTTCCCATCTTTAAACCTCTCATCATTTTCTCCACCTAGTTGAGGAACCATTAATGGTTGCTCCTCCTTCTTATCGTTCAGAACCGGAAACTTAAGGAAGTAAACCGGATCAATCCCGGTTTCTTCCTCAGAGATCTTGGCCTGATTCAAGGCCAACTTAGGTCCAAAGTCAGCAAATTGCATCACATCTGCGAAGCTCAGTTTATCAAACGAAGCAGATGCATAAAATCCAGATGGTATTTGTTGATGTGGTTGGGAACTATGGAGCATATGATCAACCATTCCATTACTGTCACCACCAGAAGTTTCTCCAATTCTCAGCTTCATGAGCTCTTCTTGTGGATGGTGATGATTGTCAAGAGTGTAGTCAAGTCCGGTAAAGCTTGCCTGACGGTGAAACAAGTTTAGCTTAGAGAAAAATAACATGGTGATTGAAAAGATTTATCAAGAAAAGAACACAAATAGTAATGATGTGGTTGATAAGAAATGAGCCTAGACATACCGAGTAGTTCTCTTCTTTGTCCATTGCTCTATTTATAGGGACGCACTTTAATCGAAAACCCTATGAGATGAGCTCAATTCATGCAACGACAAGCGAACCTTGGAAATCCCCTGGATGAGTTTCCTTCACCTGAAAACATGATAACCCTCGTAAATTTACAGCGCAAGTAAATAAGACTCGCATGTAAATTTGGACATTCTTGAAAAGACCAGTAATGACTTGTAAGTAGTGAGTAGCAAGCCAGAAAAGTACAAAGAAAGACGATATATAGAAGTTGCATGGAAGTTATGATAAAGCAGAAATGACCGCAACAATAACCTGATTGGAGAGAGGCTTCCAATAAGACAAGAGCGGACGTGGGGTTTTGGTATTTGAAGAGCAGAAGTTATGGGGTACCACCAAGAACGAAGCTTTGTTTGGTTATATATATATATATATTTAAAAAAATTGAGATTTCTCGGTTGATGAGAACGGGCCAAGTACATAGACCTTCTAAACACTGATCAAAGATGGGTTTGACTTGAAGAAAGAAGACAGATAAGAGTGACAGAGGAGCCGGTGAATTAATGGACACCTCACATTCACAGCTTCATCTTCACAGTCACATTCACCACCTCTGATTATTAAAGATAGTCACAGGCCCACAACGCTCTTCAACTTTGCTTTTCCATATCTTTTCATGACTCTAATTACGTAAAAGATCAGTTCACTTTGAAATTTATAATATTCTGCAAATGGGATGCTAATACTATTCTTTGTTTGCTATCACGTTGATTCTCACAGTCGACAACCCTTTAATATATGTATTCATTTATAAATTAAATGAAAGTCACGTAGAGAGTCGAGTGAAGTCGCTTGGAGTATTTCTGCCTATTTATCTCTAAAAGAGCTAAAGATTTTAAAATATCATGTAGACAGGTACTTAATAAAACTGAACATATTTGTAGTAAACAATTGATTAATATAAATAAATACGTCGTCCTAGTTCAAGACCCCAATTAAAAAAAAAACGAAATTCGGGATGATGACCCTGATCGATTAGATTTTGTGACATTGACGTATAACCTTACTTGGGATGAGGACAATCGTCGATCCTGATCAAATGATTATGTATACTAGACTACAGCTCTCGTGTACAAATAAAGATGGGACTAACAAACATGTTACATGTTTATGTATACGATAATGCATCCTTTGCACCATATATAAATGATGTAGGACTTGTTTAAAAGTTACGGAAGATTCTATGATTTATATACTGACTATTAAGGATATATATGAAGGTGTAAATATAACAGTTCAGTTCAGACTACCTGTTTATAAATATTGTCCTCTTTTGACCTAGTCATCAAGGTTTTGTTCTTTTCGCACACTCGCTCGGAAGAACGAGTCTTATGGGGGAGAGATATTCATATCCTTATAAGGCATATTTCGTTCTTCTCTCGAACCGATGTAGGATCTCACAATATCTACTCCCTTAGGTTCCAGTCTAGTTGGCACAACTGTTCGGGTATCGGCTCTGATACCACTATAACAACCCAGACCACTCACCTACAGATATTGTCCTCTTTTGAATTAGCCATCAAGGTTTTGCTCCTCCCGCACACTCGCTCGGGAGAACGCGTCTTATGGGGGAGAGATATCCTTATCCTTATAAGGCATATTTTGTTCTTCTCTCCAACCGATGTGGGATCTCACAATATTTACCCCCTTAGGGCCCAGCCTAGCTGGCACAACGGTCCAGCCTAGCTGGCACAACGGTTCGAGTATCGGCTCTGATATCACTGTAACAACCTAGACCACCCGCTTACATATATTGTCCTCTTTTGAGCTAGTCATCAAGGTTCTGTTCCTCCCGCACACTCGCTCGAGAGAACACGTCTTGTGAGGGAGAGGTATCCATATTCTTATAAGGCATACTTCGTTCTCCTCTTCAACTGATGTGAGATCTCACATTAAATGGAAGTTTCTATGATTTATATACAAACTATTAAGAATATATAGGAAGGTGTAACACATAATAGTGAAGATGATAGGAAGAGATACATAATATTTTCCAATTGATATTGGGTTACACTAAAGCTTCTTATTAAGCCCTTTTTATTTGTAGCCGTTATGAATGAAATCACTAAAAATATTCAAGGGAATATATCTTGGTGTATATTATTTGTTGATTATATAATTTTAGTGAATGAGATAAAAGAGGATGTTAATGTCAAGCTAAAACTTTAGAGTCGAAGGGTTTTAAACTAAGTAGGACTAAGATTAAATACTTAAAGTGTAATTTTTTGAGTTATAAGATAACTTCTGACGTGGAAAGTAAAGATTGATTCAAAAGTTAAACCATAAAAGAGTATTTTAAATATTTAAGATCTATCATCCAAAACAATAGAGAGATTAATGAAGACATAATTTACCAAATCAAATCAGGATAACTTAAATGGAGAAGTGTGTCAACAATTTTATGTGGTAGAAAAACATCACTCAAGTTCAAAGGTAATTAATTCTATCGTTTGGTCATGCTTTATGGGGTAAAATGTTAGACCATTAAACAAATGTATAGTCATAAGTTAATAGTGACGGAAATGAGAATGCTCTTTTGGATATACAATCTTGTTAGAAGAAATAAAGTTAGGAATGTAATGGATGAGACAAATTAAAGAGGACTAATATTAATGAATAATTAAGAAAGACAAGGTTTAAATGGTTTAAAAATATTAAGAGGAGATATTCTAATTATCAAATGAGAAGATACGAGAAGATTATACTTAGAGACTATAAGAGGAGAAAAAGGAAGATCTAAGAAAACTAAAGGGAAGTGATCAAGAATGATATGATTCTAATGAGACTTACCAAGGGCGTGACCTTCAATAGAAAACTTTGTCGTACTAGAATTTGGATAAAGGATCTCGCATAGAAAGATATTTTTCATTGTCCCAAGTTTTTTAAACATTTTTCTTAGAATCTTGTGTCTTTTCTTAGAATCTTGTGTCTTGTATTTAGCCTAAACATTTGATATGTAGTATTTCCCTCTTGGTTAGTTAAGCTAAATATTTCCTTATTTAGTCCAAATATTTTTTTGTAATGACTTGTTTGATTTATTTATTAACTTGTCTTCTTTCTTGCTTGTGTCTTTATTTACTTGTTTTAACTTTTATTTTTACATTTTACCTTCTTCTATACTTATTTTATTATTTATTTTATTACTTATATTTATATATTTTTATTTATAATCATTCATATATTTGTATTATTATTGTTATTATTGTTATCATTATCAATCTTTTATTTTTTTGTTTTTGGCTAAAATAACCAAACTTTCATTGCTGTTATTGGACGTGTCTGACTTGAATTTCTTCTCCTCTTTTGTTAAGTTTTGTTCATATAATGACTGCGACCCCTTTCTTTTCAGTCTACGAATTTTCGGAATAGACTAAATATACAGTGGGAGTGTATGACGCTTTTCTTCAAATGTCGGATTTCTTTTTTCTCAATATACGAGATTAAATTTTACCGTGAAGAAACCTGTGAAAATAGCATATCCTTGCCCTAAACGAATGTCAATCATTCAAATAATAATGCACTAAATAGTAAATACCATCTTTCTATGTACAGTTGAACTCAATCCAACAGGTAGTTTTAAACTCCCAGCTCTAAGATCACTAGAACATGATCTATGCCAAAGTGAATTTCTGATTGGAAAATTGTGACCATAAATGTGATAGAACCGCAAAGATTTAAAATCCTCTCACTGATCAGGGGTATTTTCTATCCAAAAGTTATCTATGGCGAACCATCAAGACCTTCTAAAGTTCCCTTTTCGGATTTGAGAACTACCCGCAAAAAGTAAACAATGTACTGTATAGGAAAAGACTTTGGCTTGGCCTCGTTCAGCAACCAGAACGATGTAGAAACAATGTCTCTCTTTCCAGGAAGGCAATTATACAATTACATCATCCAAGAAAGCAGATTGATTAGTAGTCCCCGCCTTTCTCACCCTCATAACCATCAAACGTAAAGCTATTAACTACCAAATGAGACATTTCACAGATCAACGTGAGCGCACCCAAACCAAGACCACTGCCACCTAAACACAGTAAAGAGCCCCACACTTTAGCTCACTTCAGGTTGCCGATAAACATGCAGAACTGCAAAAGTGGCTGCCCGGACATGTTTTCACCTTGTCTCTGCTTGCAGGATCGCATTTGAGTTAACATCACAGGGATATGATGCCCGTTACCACTCAATCATGAAGTGTATTCAAAAGACTGAGGTGGCTGAGGCTCCTCATCAACAGCCATGGCTGCTGTAGAACCATGCTGCTGTCCGGTTGCTGAACCACTAGCAGGGGATGGTGTTGATGCTGGTGCATCAGTTAGGGAGAGTACCTCAGGTTCAGTTGGTAGCATATCTCTCAGGAGGACAAATCCTGAAGGTGCCAATTTTACTGGCACATACCTGCTACCTTCAATGAACTTGATAAATTTCTCTTGCGCTGGAACCACTCTGGCCGGGTTGGTCAAAATTTCAAAAGAAGGTTCAGGCTCTGCTTTTCTATCTGGTGTATTATCAACCTACCAAAGATACAAGATCATCAGTTTAAGACAGCACACAGATGAACACCCCATTCAGCTCTTCTTCTATGGAACAGTCCAATGCCAAACAGTGGAAACATAAAATAGTTGAAGGAAAGACAAGCTTATAAGGGACAAAACATCACTACCTGCATGGAATCCCCATCCTTCTCAGTGGATGATTTTCCTTTTCCAGTATGTGACACTGCAGCAGACGATGACTCCACTCCAGCTGCTTTCTCAGCATTAGCCTTCTGGTCTGCTTCTTTCTTTGCTCTTGCCTTGGCCTTTGCTGATGTTGAAAGAACTGCTGCAGGAAGTTTCACAGTTGATCTGGTGCTAGGAACAACAGTTGGTTTTGGATATTCAAATAGGGAAGGCTTTGCATTCGAGATAAACTCAAATTTTGGAACCTTCAAGTTGTAGTTCAGTCCGATTAAAGCGGTGGGCGAGAATGACAAGCTTATGAAATAAATGAGGGGGTACCAATACCAGAATTGGCTAAAAACAGCGAGGCCAACAACAGCAGTGATCTTATCATGTTTTGACTTAGACAACAACCTTACGGTCACATTCCTTCCACCAGCATCAAGTATTCCAGAAGCAAGGATTGCTCCCATCTTGCTCATTGTGTCTTCATGCTTATCAAGAATAATCTTTTCGAGTTGTCGCCTAAATTAAGAGATAGAAATTACGTTTTAAAAATTGTGATCATATAGTAACTCATGTTCTTTTAGCAGTAATATCCGTTGTAAATCAAGAGGCACAGCACTGATATGCAATACCTAAATGTGCCAACACGAGAATCACTGGCTTCATTCATCTGAACCATGACCATGGCCATTGCAATAAGGGCACCTTGACGAACAAAATCAACAACATCTGATGTCAAAGGTTCGAGCAATGATATAGCCTCACTCATGCCAGTGCCAGCACATGAAATGCCCACCGCAAGAGCCGCACCATATCGGACGTGTGGGTTATAGGACTCAGATAGCAAGGAGACAATTCGTGGAGTCTGCTTTATCCAAAGTTTAGCGAGGGACAAATCATACCACCAACCACAGCAGAAAAGTTCAGAAGGGGACAGAATAAGAAAAATACAAGTGAACAACTATTAGTAGCTTTTATGGCAAATGGTCATAGAAAATGCACGAACATGAAGCACAAAAATGTGAATCAGAGAATGGCAGGAAGAGAAAACAAACCTGTTCTGGTTCAGAGTACAAAACAAATCCAAGTGCAAGAACAGCTGTCCTCCTTACATCATCACTCACATCTGATACAGCAAAGTGCAGCAGTTGGCGTATGGCCTTATTGTTTGCTGTTCCGTTGTAGGCCAACGCCAATGCATACATGCCACCGTAACGAAGTATGGGATCTTGATCACGAGTCATCTGTTCAATTAGTGTGTCTGCTTCCTCTTCTCTTCCATAAACTGTAAGAGCTATACCCAATGCCAACCCTCTGCAGCATAAAAATACTTCATAAACAAAGGGAAAAGCCTCAAATGAAGGCTCAGTGAGACGCACTATAATAGAATGAAGCCTAAAATTACCTTATGATTTTTTCGTGCTGTGTCTCGTGAGCATAAGCAAGCATTTCACCTGCTTTCTCACTAGCAGTTCCAACCATAAGCAAGCCCATACTAATTCCAGCAGCCTCACCAGCAACAGCACTGTCTGTGTACAATGCGCTTTTAATGTCATCATATATGTCTTCATCAGCAGTTCCAAGAGCTGCCAAACCAAGACCTAAGCATGCACCATGTTGAATAACCTGCATAGGCATCTCCATCTTAGACTCAAGCAGCAACACAGATCGACTCAAAAAGGAAGCCAAAAGCAAGCATCATGATCAAAGCCATACCTCTACATTTGTGCTACGTAAGCTATCACGAAGAAATTGTTTAATTCCTTCTCCGTGGTTCGCATGAATTAAACCAAGAGCATAGAGG
Source organism: Erythroxylum fimbriatum (assembly GCA_026770325.2). Lineage (NCBI taxonomy): Eukaryota > Viridiplantae > Streptophyta > Magnoliopsida > Malpighiales > Erythroxylaceae > Erythroxylum > Erythroxylum fimbriatum. The sequence goes on from JANZLH020000078.1 coordinate 2,909,190, forward strand.
GCGCCACCTTCTGAATAAGGACTGCCTCCCCCACCAGCTCCACCCTGAGGTAAATAAGGAGCCATAAGTGACCTCCCCTGCTGTAGATGTCCTCTGTGAATAACACCAAGACCTGCCGTAGCACTAAATTTAGCCCAATTTGTAGCCCTACTCAACCAGTCCTGCCAATATATTTGAACCAAAAACAATTTAACAATCACTACAAATGGAGCCTAAGAAACAAAAGAACAAAACAAACCAAGGAAAAGTTCATAAAAAACGAAAGCACATTCGAATACTCACCAGATTCTCCCTTAGGAATGTATCCACAGTCGTTCCAGCATGCATGATCGCATTTGCATAAATTGTTGCACTATGACAGACACTATTCCTCATCTCAACAGACTGCTTTATTGTCTTCAGAATGAGCAGATCTGATCTGTAAAGCAAGTTACAAGAGTTACTTTTACCCCCTTACCAATCCTCTACAAGACAAACAATGCTTAATTTGTGAGATCGAATTGCAAAGAACTTATTATGACTGTACAAGAACTTAATTCGTACTTGTTATGACTGTACAAGAATTGCAAAGTCAACTGTATTGAGGTCTCTCCAGACAAAATGTCCTTAATCTTGGTCAACCTCTCATCATAAATTGCCTCATTAGGATCTGTATCATGCACATGCTCAGTGGTTGTTGAAGTTCCTTCTGTCATTTGGACATCCTCTGCAGTAGCAGGATTTTCAGTTTGAGCAGAACCTGGATTAGATTTTGGCTGCGCAGATATTGGAGGTTGTAGCTTTGGAGCTGAAAGGCGGTCCCTAACATTTAATAGAAAAGCCTGGTGCTCATTCTCCACAAGATCAAAGGCTATCTGGAATGCCAAGAGAGCATCATCCCTATTTCCAGAGCGTAGCAGTTTCTCTAAAATGTTTGCTACACCTTCAGGTTCATCCAAAAACATTAAGCATTGGCATATGCTCAGAAAATCAGGAGAAGGCAACTTTTGGTACACATTAACAAGAAGACGAAGGACCTGGAAATCAAATAATGATCAGTATTCATCCATACTGCCCATCTAGATATGTTAGTCATACCACATGTTAGTTGATGAACCAACAATCAGCAGAACAAGTAGAGCAGAAACTTGTTAAATGATCATCAAAAATGCATGCATAATTATGTAGAACCAAAACAAGTACTGAACGCAAGAGTAAGACTACAAAAGATAGAACATGTTTGCAACTACGATAAATTAATCAGAACATTAACATATTAAACATGCAGATTTAATCAATTTAAGCCATGTCTACGTTTGATCAATTATAAGTTGATGAACCTACTTACCTCACGTCGATACTCTCTTAGATTAACAAAAGAATGACAGACATTAATGCAATAGGACAGGCTTCCATGAATATTATCACTCCTGGTGATTGCCTCCTCAAGTTTGTCCAATCTTCGACATTCAATGGCAATTCCCATTGCCTGTTGATATTTTCCATCCACAATACACCTAACAGAAGAAATGATAAGATAACTAGAAGGATCACAGATAAAAACGACTAAGAGAGTTTACAACTACATACTTATCCAGCATTCTCTCAACAATGGTCTCCAACCTAGCGTCAACATTTATTGCATCAGTTGATTCAGCTGCCTTAGACTTTAGACTAGCATACTCATCAATGGCCTTGGCTGATGATGTAGACAAAAAAAATGTCAAATCAATGGCCCAAAGACTTATCATGTAACTTGGCTATGCCAACACATGACTAGATATCAAAATCAAAAACCAGAGGAGGACAGATTATAATGAACCAACAAAAAGTTGTAAATCTGGCAATAATGCTGACAGTTAAGTTAAGAACGTCACTGGTGCTGTTACATTTAGCAAGTCAAATACAATGAAAACTCTAAAGCCTCAGAATTAACATCGCCATCTCCCATGATATGAAAACAATGCAAGTTGATCAGAATAATTACCAAGAAGAGTGTGAACATAATCAGTATCCTCGGAAACATCAAACTCGGAGCCAGCACCAAGGGCATAAGACAATGAGTCGTTAAGTTCACCCAAGTAATAGAATACCTGAGACAAGAATCCAGTTAAGCTAATATTATAATGGTTGAAAAGAAATAAAACTGTAAAAAGATTCTTATCCAGATTGGACCCCTCCAAGGACACTCTATATTTTGATTCATTTGGATTTTTAGACTAAACAAGGACAGAGCTCATCAATAGCTTTTTTCAATTTGAAGGTTAACAAACAAGATGCAAAAGTCTAAGCTCTTTTGCATCACATGAAATCTCAGAAGGTCGTTATCACATACATATATATGAAATATTTGTATCCAAGGGTAAAATTCCTAGAATTAATGATACAATGAACTATGCTAATTATGTTATCCTCATCTTCCTTTCTCCACAAATGGAAGAGATAGAGCAGCAGGAACTAAAGAAAATAAGCCAGTTCTAACCTTGGAAACAAGCAGTGCAGCAAGCTGTCTTTGATGTTGATCAAACTCCTCATCTTCGTACAAACTTTCTCTGAATGAGAAGGAAAATGCATCGATATTAAAATCAACATGGAAAATGGAAATCTCAAGCCGATGACACCCAAAATTGCTCAATGGCACAACTCAAATTGAACGAGAAGGAAAAGAACATTAAAATTGGAATGTGAACAAATAAAGGTCACAATCAAATATATCTACACTATTTACTTCTCTTTTCATACTTCATACAAAACACTAAACACTAAGTTGAGTATCAACAGATAAGAGCAATAAGACCTAAACATTTTGCAGTTGCTGTGTTAAATCCTAATCTGGCTCAAAACTCCAACAGACGAAACATAGAATTACTACACTATGCTTATCATCAACAAGATATAAGCCGATACAACTTGTCAGCAGAATTTGAACCTCAAGTATGCTTTGGACCGAAATCTGCAGCTTACATGGTTCTTATCCTTAATATAATCAATT
>JANZLH020000078.1:2915504-2930334 GCA_026770325.2 Erythroxylum fimbriatum
TTTAACAACATCGTAAGTAGGATTGATATAAATAAACGGAAGAACTTACGTTTGTTTGATGTACGTAAACCGAAGAACGTTTGTTCGATGTAGGTAGACGGAAGAACCTTACGATTGCTTGATGTTGATAAGCCGAATTTTAGAAATTAGAGCTTCGTGCTGATAACGTGTTATAAAACCGAAACTAAAACTTAAGAATATTTGGGAGAGGAGAATTCTTCTTATGAATTGGTATCACTTACATGAAGTTAACCCTTCTATTTATAGTACAAAATTTCTAATAAAATACTATCATGATAATAGAAGTGGCACACCAACTATTAAGTGGTGCATTTGGTGCACTAACAATTAGTGGCACATCATATTATTTCTATCTTTTATAACAGATTATGTATGTATAATAATTAATTAAAGACATTCTTAGTTTATACATTTTTTAATTAAGGCAACCCCCTAACCTTTGGTAAAAATTTCAAAATGGTCCCTACCGTTATTTTTAATACCAGTTTATCCCCTAACATTTTTAAAATAGAGCAATTTGTCCCAAAAATACTAATTCCTTCAAATAAATGTTATGTCTCTGTTAAGTTTGGTCACTTGAGCATGCCATGTAAGTCAGTTACCAATATAGCAACTGACATTTATATAGATAATAATTTCTTATATTTTAAATTATTTATTTATTTATTTTCTAAAAATTAAAATTAATTTACATATGTTTTCTTCTAAAATATAGCCCAACTGAATCCCCCTAATTTGCATATGTTTTCCCTAACCCAACTGAATCCCTTCGTGCTTCTTCTTCGTTTATCTTTTGGCATCTTCATTCTCCACTCGCTCCAGGCGAGGTTTCTTCATTCTCCAGTCACTCCAGTCGCAGCTTCGTTCTCTAGTCCAAATACGGTTTTACTCTCCGCTTGTTTATGGCTCATAAATAAAAGATTAATTGTGCTTATAGTGCTAAAATTATTGTATATGATGTCAGAGACAGTGGAGGAAGGTGATTCTCTTTGTGTTCCCTCTTGTTTCCGATTATTACTATATTGAAGGTTAATGATCCAACATTTTCAGCTTATGGTCCTACATTAATATAATCGTCTTTTCATGTTAGATGGATGCAGGCACAAGGGTTTTGCTAACATTCTGTTCTTAGTACCTTTTTACAATCCCAATTTTAATATTTTAGACTCAATCTTATGGATGAGACACGCCTCTAAGAGATTCATAAATAATTACTACTTAACCATATTTAAGGAGCCTTTGATGGAAATTTCAACAAAGATAGTAACCAGATTCCATAGCTTTGAAGCATGTATAAACAATATAATTGAAAAATTACCTGCTAAAGGTGCTGAAAGTTGACTGGTAGCCATAGTTCTCTGTCACACAAAAATCCAAACACAGCAGAAAATAGAATATTTGGATTTGTTGAATCCAACTCACCAATTTCTTACACACACTACTACAATGCCGTGAAAAAATAACCCCACACTACAAGCTAGAAGGCCACCCTCAAGAATACATCAATTAGGTTAAAGCAAACACATTTTAGTGGACCATAAACCCAATGGGTAGGCTTAGGTGAAATTTATGAATGGATCCAAGGGCCCATGGTAAGATTAGTAATATAATGTCCATCCTATAAATGGCCAAAATGATACAAATACATACCAAAGTTATGCTAGTTCATAACAAGTAATTCAACATTCTCCCACTTGAACAACATAATCATAGCAAACCAAATATACACAATCAACACACTGATACGATGTATGAATCGTATATAATTAGATGCTATTAATCCAAAAGCATGACAATAACATTAATATGAATTCATCATAAATGAATGTCATTGATTTGTCACTCATCTAGAATATAAAGTTACAATATGTCATAAATAGTGACAAAATATTGGCAATATGCATGTACCATATAAAATTCAAATAATCCTCACAAAACATGCATAAAACAAAGAAAACTCCCACTGAAACAAAGCAAACTAGGCTCTTAACAGTCCCATATTAGAGACATGTTCCCCAAAAATACAAATAGGTAAGCCTTTAGTTAGTGGGTCTACTAGCATGCTGCTCGTAGGCATGTACTCAATAGTAATAAGAGACTCTGCAACTTTCTCTTTAACAAAATAGAACTTAATGTTAATATGTTTAGAGTGAGAGGTGCTACTAGTATTTCAAGAGAAAGATATAGCTGCAAAATTGTCACAATATAATTTCAGCGGCCTTGATATGGAGTCCACAACTCCTAATGTTGAAATAAAGTTCCGCAATCATATTGCATGAAAAATAGTCTCAGAGCATGCCACATACTTTGCCTCCATGGTCGAAGAAGTTGTAAGTGTCTATTTGACACTTTTCCACGAAACAACTTCTCTTGCCATCATAAAAATGTATCTAGAAGTGGAATTTTTATCATCCACATAGCCTGCATAATCAGAATCACTAAAGCCAACTACTTCAAGAGTATCGGTGTTCCGATATATCAACATAAGATCCTTGGTACCGTGAAGATACCTCAAGACCTTTTTAGCAGCTTTCCAGTGACTTTGTCCAGGATCGCTCAAGTATCTACCAAGCACGCCTACAACAAAGGCAATATCAGGATGTGTGCATACTTGAGCATATATTAGGCTGCCAACAACTGAAGCATAAGGGACTGTTTTCATTTGATCTCTCTCAATATCATTTAAAGGACATTGGGCCTTGGAGAACTTATCACCCTTCATAATTGAAGCCTTTACAGAAGAACATGATTGCATATTAAACCTTTTCAAAATACGATCAATGTAAGTACTTTGAGACAATCTGAAAACACCATTTGTTCTTTCACGAAGAATCTGTATACCCAAAACATATGATGCCTCACAAGATCCTTTATATCAAAATGATCAAACAATAATTGTTTTGTCTTAATCAACATGTCAGTGTCATTAGTAGCGAGCAAGATGTCGTCAACATATAAAACCAGAAATATGTACTTACTCCCATTGATCTTCATATATATACATTGATCAATAATATTTTCTTTGAAACTGTTACTAGTAACAATTTCGTCAAACTTGATGTACTATTGCCTCGAAGCTTGTTTCAACTCATATATTGACTTTTGGAGCTTACAAACCATGTTTTCTTTCCCAACAACCTCAAAACCAGTGGGTGGAGTCATATAAACATTTTCTCTTAATTCTCCATTTAAGAAAGTTGTTTTCACATCTATTTGATGAAGTTCAAGATCAAAATAAGCCACAATTGCCATAATAATCCGTAAAGAATCTTTAGTAGAAACAAGAGAGAAGGTCTCTATGTAGCCCTTGGCTACTAGCCTCACTGTATATCTCTCAACTTGACCTTTAGCATCATGCTTGGTTTTAAACATCCCTTTGCATCCAATAGGCTTACAACCTTTTGGCAATTCTACCAAGCTCCACACTTTATTTAATGACATAGAATCCATCTCATCATTCATAGCATCCATCAAAAATTTAGCTGAGAACTAGAGATGGCTTCTTTGTAGGTAGTTGGATATGAAAAGTCACTTATATCAAACTCGTGTTCTTGTAAGTATACCAAAAAATCACTTGATATTGCATTCTGATCTCCGCAAAGACACATTTTTATTGATAGTAACTGGAGCCTCTTGTGGTACATGCTCCATAGGATCATCTTGAATGACTGTTGAATGTTGATCAACCATAGGGCCAATTGTTGGAGTGGAAGTGATAGGCACATGAATAATGATTGGGTGTTCTTTAAACACAATTTCTCTAGACCCTTGGCTTATTCCAATATCATCCTCAAAATAAACAGCACGATCTGATTCAATGACCTTGGTGGTATGAGATGGACAATAGAATCTAGAGCTCCTTGATCCTACACAATAACCAATAAAGTAGCCACTGATAGTCTTAGGATCAAGTTTCTTAGATTGCGAATTGTAGGGTCTCACTTCTGCTTTACAACGCCAAACATGAAAATGATGCAAAGTCGGTTTCTTCTGTGACCACAACTCATAAGGAGTCTTAGAAACAGATCTACTGGGCACTTGATTCAAAAGATAAGCTGCAGTTTTCAAAGCATCACCCCATAGATACTCTGGCAAGGAAGAGTTTACTAACATACATTGTACTACCATGTCAAGAAGTGTACGATTTCTCCTTTCTGCGACTCCATTTTGTTGAAATGTACCAGGCATTGTGTATTGAGTATCAATACAACAATCTTATAAGTATCTTGCAAAAGGTCCAAGATTACGTTCTGTCTCATCATATCTACCATAATACTCACCACCTCTGTCAAAATGAACTACTTTGATCTTTTTCCCTTGTTGAAGTTCCACTTTTGCTTTAAATGCTTTAAAGGCTTCCAAAGAATCAGACTTCTCACGGATGAGTTCAACAAAACCACAACGGGAAAAATCATCAATAAAGGTGATAAAATATTTGTAACCACCCATAGCTGGAGATGTAAAAGGCCCACAAATATCAGTATGAATTAACCCAAGTAGTTCTTCACACCTATCAACTTTTGTTTTTCTAACCTTCGCGGTTAACTTTCCTTTTATGCAATCAACACAAGTACCAAAATCTGAGAAATCAAGGTCCTGTAAAATCCCATCCTTCATCAATCTTTCCATTCTTTGCCTGGAAATATGGCTTAATCGCTTGTGCCATAAAATAGAAGATTTTTCATCCACCCTCAACCTTTTTATGGTAGCAAAAGTATTAATAGCAGAAGAAGAAGTAATAAGAAGAGACATATCTACCAAATCAAGCTTGTAAAGATAATAAGAAGAGACATATCTACCAAATCAAGCTTGTAAAGATTAACACACAAAAATCCATTTCCAATCAAAGTAGAGTCACGGTACAAAGTCACTTTTCCATATACAAAATGAAAACTATAACCAGTTCTATCTAAAATAGATATTGAACCTAAATTCCTCCTAATTGAAGGTATGAAAGCAACTTCATATAACTCCAAAAATGTCTTGTGGTAAGTTGTAATTTGACTAGCTCTAAAAAATCAACTTTGGTTCTTGTACCGTCTCCCATGTATACATATTGCTCTACACTACTTGGTTTCTTGTTGTTTGTCATCTCCTGCAAAGAATTGGTAACATGAATTGTAGCACCAGTGTCTAACCACCAAGTATTAGAAGGTACATCAACGATATTGCATTCCAAGCAAACCATTACTAAAAGATTACGAAATGTTGAATTAATTGTTATGAACTAGCATAACTTTGGTATATGTTTGTATCATTTGGGCCATTTATGTGATGGACATTATATTACTAATCTTACCATGGCCCCTTGGATCTATTCATAAATTTCACCTAAGCCTTCTCATTGGGTTTATGGTCTACTACAATGTGTTTGCTTTCACCTAATTAATGTATTCTTGAGGGTGGTCTTCTAGCTTATAGTGTGGGGTTTTTTTTTTTTTTTAACGGCATTGTGGTGGTTTGTGTAAGAAATTGGTGAGTTGGATTCAGCAAACCCAGGTATTCTATTTTCTGTTGTGTTTGGATTTTTGTGTGGCAGAGAACTATGGCTTCCAGTCAACTTTCAACACCATTAGCAGGTAATTTTTCAATTATATTATTTATACATGCTTCAAAGCTATGGAATCTGGTTACTATCTTTGTTAAAATTTCCATCAGACATTTCTGATGAAAACACTCTTTGTCTTTTCTGAAGAGAGAAGGGCCATGGGGGTGCGGAGAGTATGTATATTGAGTAGTATCAGGCATTATGATCTTGATCGCCAATTTAGTCTACAATTCATGAATGATTCAATCTCCTTTTGCTTGACACTGGTTATGCTTTACTGTGTTCATTATTTTATCTCATGTTATCAGAAGATTTGGCTGTAGGTGCTGCTAACTTGTATTCAAAATGTGTAGACTTTCACAAGAATGCAGGTTATGAGATTATGCAAATCTCGGCACAATCCCAAATTCGTTTTGCTTGCACTAATTTTTCTGCAAAGAAAGGATTTCGGTTGTTGACACATCAACTTTTTCAAAAGAAGATCATGCCGTACCTCTCCAGTGTTTTAAAGATAAAAACAAATCTGTACTTCTATTTTCCCCAGGATCATGATTCTGTATTCCGAAGCATAGCTCTACCTCATGTGACAGCGCTATTTTGTGTTGTTATTATTGTAGTGATCTTCCTTGCTTTGTACCTAGTTAATCAATTTTATACATGAACATAAGGACTGGGAAATCCCTTCCTTCTGCATGATCATGAATTTAAACTCAGGTAACACTAACTGTTTTTCCTAGTTTTCCCAAAACCCAGGGATCTATAAACCACAGAATAATTATGCCTCTCATTTTGGGCAAACCACCTATTTCAGTTTCAAACAGGAAATGCGTAAAGAGACTTTATCAACTCGCTACCTGAACCATAATGACATTGCTATTTCACTTTTAAGTTATAATGTAAACTGCAATAAAGATGATGCAGGCCTGCGGGTAGCGAACAACGAGACTGACTTCATCTCTTATTCACCATAATGTGTTGAAACAGGTTTATGATGTGACAAAGTTTCTGGAAGACCATCCCGGTGGTGACGAGGTTCTGTTGACTTCAACAGGTAATTTGGGCAAGACGATCCAAAGCTTTTTTGAGTGGTTTCATGATATAAAACATTCCATGGTTGTGTTTTTCACTATTCAGGGAAGGATGCAACTGATGATTTTGAAGATGTGGGGCATAGTTCAAGTGCAAGAGAAATGATGGAACAGTTTTACGTTGGGGAGATAGATGCCTCGACCCTCCCCAAGAAAACTGCATATACACCTCCAAAGCAGCCGCTCAACAATCCGGATAAGACTTCTGAATTTATCATTAAGCTTCTTCAGTTTCTGGTTCCCCTGGCTATATTGGGTTTGGCTTTTGCCTACCGCCTCTATACCAAATCAAGCTGAGGTCGCGGAAAGGGATGGTGTTTGAGAAACTGGTGCTAGTTACTAATACCAGCTTCATTATTGCTGATTATTCTACCATTTACAGGTTGCCCCTTCGCTTCGTTTCGTTTCGTTTATCTTGGGTACCGAGTCTCATTGACTCATGCTATTGACAACTAAGAAATAATTTTACTAAAATGTATACAAACGGGTGCCGCTGAAGGCCATCTTATACTTCATACAGTATATGAACTCTGGGATGAACAAAAGCACAAGGTGATTTGTATGCCATTATTGGCTTATGTGACTAGGTAGATTCCAAAGCTCCTCATTTTCTGGTATTTCACGAACATCCTATTACACACTGCTGTCTCACAATTGTCTGTCTTGTCATTTTCCTGGAGCCTAATACTACTAGTAGCGCTCCGGCTTCTTTCATGTACTAAATTGGCCTGAAAGAGGGGAGGCTACATGAGAAAACAGGCCCAAAATAAAATTGTCATGAATAAGAAAAACACGAAACCTTAGCATTAAGATGCTTAAGCACCACTGTCACAAGTGTTGCATTAACTATCATGTTAAAGAGTTATGATGAACCAGAATAGTTGAAAATACTCCTTTTAAAGCTAGCTTCAACTAATTTGGTTGTGGAGGCGCTAATGCCATGAACACTTTGTGCTCTGCTCTCTCTCCCAATCTCCAACGGTAACGTCTTTCGATTTCAGTCTCAAGTCCAATTTTTGTTTCCAAGAGACATGCCAAAAGAGTCTTTCGTTACGTGTCTGTGCGACCGATTACTCAATAGTACACAGTGGCCAACATATACATATGTCGCCCTCTCGTACCCAAAAACCAGAAACAACCGATTATGATTTATCGTACGTATGTCATACGGAGATTAAAAGATTTATATTAACTGATATTGTATTCTCAGTAAAATCAGTTCCTTTTCAGTCACACGTCGAGTTCTAAAAAATTGGACGTTGAAGGAAAAGGAAAAGTTAACAGATTGATGAAGTCAATGACCTAGAGATCGTAGCTGACTATTTGAAAGGCTATCTGAGAAAATGTGATGAGTGAAAGCAGAAAGTTTTTCGGGACCACACCTGACCTCTTCTGCACTGTCCTGTTTCAACCGCTGCTTCAGTACAGAAGCGCGAAAGCTACTTTGAATTTTGTTTATAAAAGCTAAAAGCCACAAACAATGCACTTCACTTCTTCGAGTAGCAGTAAAACTTCTCACTTAGTTGCTTTATTCAACAATCAACCGGGATTGGATTTGATCCCGACGGTGAAAACTTCAAATTAGTTCAGCGAATAAGTATCACATGTTTATTTAGATATTTCAATTGATCCCGACCAACTTTGCAAACAAGGGTAAAAAAAAAAGGGCATGCGCATGGCTGCATGTAGGTGAGGAAGAGGTAGTTTCTTTCATCGTTAAAGTCATTTATTGGTAAAATAAGCAATAAATGGGCTGTTGAAAGTTTTGCTATAACTCAAAAGTAAGAGAAAGGTTCATTGAAAATTGAAGATTCTCTTTTTAAGTCTCTGCCACATCATTAACATTTAATTTAAATTAAAACAAACACTACCACCGACCTCCCATTATAACCAACCACCTTAGCATTTTAATCAAGGCATCTTATCATTTTAGCCTTGACAAGACCCTCTACAATTCACACTCCACACTTAATTCAGACGCTCCAGTAGCCCCTCTTCGCTTCGCTCTCTCCACCTATCAATCATAGTAAACACTAAGTACGATTATCACCTGTTACTATGTCTATCTCATAAAGATTGAATGGACGAATGATCATAAAACAACTAGGCACGGAATAACCCTGTGATCCAAAGCTCCATTTGGTATCCATCCCTATAGTCACCTTCTGCAGTAAAGCTGAGCTGACTGGGTCTGGGTGTAACAACAGTCAACTGTTGTTCTGTTTGATAGTAAGAACTAAGAAGTCCAAATCCGTGACACTATCGACGGGGAAAAGAAACTCTATAAGCCGCTTGAGGCGTGATCATTGGAATCTTCGGAGGATCCCCCCAAGCATATCCAACGTTGCATAATTTGGCACGATATAGTACAAGTGGTGAATAATGAATAGGCAGGTAACTCGCACGGAACGGAACAGATTCTTTGTTCCACTCTCTAGTGCCAACCTGTCCGTCCTATTAACCCTCGTCCAGGCAAAATACTGCAAAGGTGGAAAGGATAGTGGAGAAGACAAGATTCTCCTAAGACATTTAGCACCAAAACAGCTACCCCACCCCACATTGCAGTTGCCACCATCCATGATCCAACCAACCATTCTGCGACTCGTAAGTTGTGAACAATGTTTTTGTCTCGGACCAGTGATGGGCAGGCATCAGTGGAGATTGATGACTCCATTAAGCTAACTATGCATACAAAGAAACGGAAGACGATAGAGGAAGAGACAACAAACTGGAAGGGGTGAAAAAAGGGGGTCATTAATTTATTTCAACTTGCTTTAAAGTTTCCATCAGTACAAGTATAGACAACGAAGGGAAAGAAAAATACAGTACAATCTACTAATTCCTGTACCATCTAGACTGACCTAACAAAGACAAAACCCTACCCCTACACCCTGTTTCTACTTCTCTTCCCCTCTTTCTGATGATCTGTTAGACAAAGGACTTTTGATTTGTATTTTGTTGTGTAACTCACCCCTGGTATGCTACAGACCATTAGTCTACACATTTTCCATAATCCTACTTCTTTACAATTATCATAAAGGGCGATGGAAAACGGAAATAAAATCATCACCATTACAAGTAAACAAATATTTCCTGCTATTTCAAAACTCCTAAGCTCAAAGATGAGTTGAGCTTGCAGGAAAAGGGTTCTGACTGAACAGAGACTTTTGTCTTCTACGGGTCCAATTTCTCCCATTCATAGCGGCCAGGCATTGGCTTGTCTTTAAGGGGGTCAAAGTTGTACCTGTAATTAGTTGCAAATTTTTTTTTTCTGTGTTAGCTGATAAGATACCAAAGGTAGGCTTTGCAGTTGGAAAATATGAAGATTCTTGAAAAATGCTCTATAAGTAGAAGTAGCTATACTTCTCAATAAATTGTTTCCGTAGCCCTTCTTCAGCTTCAGCAAAGAATTCATTCATTTCACGAGCTGTAGGAACGTGGCCATGCGTTGAGTTCATTATTCTCCTGCTAGCTTCAGTTGAACTGGAAGGCCTAGTAGTGGAACCAGGGGTTCTTATGGTTTCTGGATCCCTTATCAAACTGCATGGAGTGGATTCCCTTGTGCTCCTGTAACAAGAAAAAAAGAAAAAGACATAAAACATAAGACGAGTTGCAGAAAAATCCATAGAGACATACATGATGCGTGTTTGGACTGGTTGACTATCTTATTGACAGCACCAAAAACCGTAAATAACAATTAATCTCATGCAAATGGCATTAACATGAAAAAGGAGATAATGGCAAACAGAATCGAAAAGATTACTCCTTAAAAAAACATCTTAGAGATGTACTGTTATTTTTACCGCCCAGCCCACTATCTAAATAATGCTAAATGGCAGACAACCCACATAAATTTCTGCGAAGGTAACAGTAACCTATCGACCATAAACAGCAAAGCACTTGAAAAGACTTAAAGCAGACATTGAAGATACCACAAGAAGATGCAGGCTTTTTGAATCATGAATACTTTACAACTGCTAAAGAACATTGTAAAGATCCACAAGCTGATCTCAGTAATCAGTATGCACGGGGATGTAAAATCTTTCTCCCCTGTGATACTAGCCTTTAACCAAAAGTTTTTGAGTTTACGTAACAAGATTATTCATCTCATACATCCAATCTTTGTCTTTTCCATTCTATATCCATCCTTATGATGTGACCAGAGAAGAAAGTACCAAACCAGTAAATCAGACAAGAAGAAGAGAGGTTATCTCAAGATTTCAATGCATGTGAAGTGTTTGAAGACAAAAAGATTAATGACTACTTGTAAATGTTAGCACCTTAACTTCGCATCACATGGATGCCTGCCAAACCAATTCTAACTAACAAATTTCTGTGAGCAACATAACTTCCTAGAGTACAATATCAGTACTTCTACAATTATGCTGAGTACGAGATAACTTTAAAAATTCAAGAAAGGAACAAATTAATGTAAAAAGCTAAAAGAGATTTGATTGTTTAATTAAAAATGGTGGAATATCATCCCCTTTTAATATTGAAAGATAAAGACACATCATGGACATGCTAAAGCCGTGAAGCTTGCATCAAAAACCACTCAAGTTATAGAAATGGGTGACGATGATCACGTTCAAAGCAAAGGCAATATAGTAACATGTATGAGCTACTGTTTTCTTACTCACACCAGGGTCTTAGATATAAATCAGACAATTAGATAACTAACTTTATAAACTACTCGTGTTAAACGCTAAGATGTCACATGAATGTTATAGCCCGCTCAGAGATGGAAATTAAAGAAGATTAAAAGGTTCAACAACACTTTCTGTTCAGTTAAATCACCAAGTCGCCAACTAAACATAAATTAGGATTAAAAATAAAGGAATATCGAGTTCTTACAAACAAGGTCAGGGAACAGTACAGCGAAAATTTCGGAGATCAGAAAAATAAAAAATTGACAAAACAAGTAGTGGAAATATATACTTCGGAGCATGAGAGAAACATAATAAACGAATATAGGCTGAAAACGAAGTACGATTTCAATGCACATTCCACTTAAAATTCAAAGCTGGAAACAAATGCCTAAGAAGCTTATTTCACGAGAAGACGCTATAATACGGAAAATGATTTTAAAAATGAATACAAAAGGGAGCATAACAAATACCAAAATAATTATAACTATAATCAAATTCAAATCCCCAAATTGCTAAGACAGAAAAAGAAAAACTCGTAAAATTTAAAAATCAGAAGCAAAAGCATCCAAAGAGTTGAAAAATCAGTTTTGGGTATTAACAAAAGGGAGGAAAACCCACCTATCTCTACCTTCAATCTCCAAAAAATTCTCCCCAAAAGAAGCTTCAACACCTAAATCGTTGCTCTCAGCCTTCTGGCTGGCATATTCTGGAATCAACTCTCCTTTATTTGTTCCGCCATCCTCCTCCTCCTTTTGTCCAGAATCAGCAAAAGGTTTGCGAATAGGGTCAGGGCTAGATTGTTGATCGTTGTTGTTGAGCGCGTAACCTTGGCGCTTGGAATCATGCAAGAGGATAGGGAGTTTCTCGAGGCGGCGACTCCGGAGCTGGAGGTAACCGGCAGAGACGGGGGAAGTGTTGAGGTGAGCTTGGCGTTGGAGGGCGAGAGTCTTGGCTCGTGTACGGACGCCGAGAGAGAGGTCCATTATGGCGACTTCACCTGCCGTTTTGGCCTTCTTCATGTACTTACCCATTTTGTCGACCTTTCAACTATCTCGTATCTCTATATATCTCATGGGGTAAAAGAAAAGTGAGAGGAGAAGGTTTCAGGAGAAGTACAAAGGTGGTTTAGGCAGTTGTTTGTTAGGGCGGAGAGAAGGAGAGAGCAAAGCAAAGTGTGTGTTTGTGTTTGGCAGGAGAGGAATGGAGAGTGAGGAAGAAATCAGAATAAAGGCGTCGGTGTAGGGCACGGAGTAGGGTTGGGACTTGGGAAATTGGATGGATTTACATATTCTCGTGAGAAATTAAATGCATTTTTTCTTCAACCTTGATATGTTTCATATATAATTAATGAATAATAAGTCACGCTCATTTAATTAATATAATAAAATATAGAATAAAGTACTTAGTTTATCATGTCATAAATTATTTTAATGTTACATTTCTAAATTGTTCAATTAATATAGAATAAATTCTGTAAAGTTAAGAGATTCAGTAAACTAGTAAAATATACAGTACAGCTGTATAATATATCAATATGGACTATTTTGCAATTTTTAAAAAGTTTAGGGACTATTTTATAAATTTAAAAAATATTCTGAAACGGTACCCGGTATCGATCGGTACCGGTACAGTTTCGTTCCAGAGCCCAATCTGGTACCGAGCCCGGTACGATATTCATAACATTGGTTACTCCTCATTATTGCTTTTGATTTTATTTTGTACTTTTTATTCTCTACTTGACTAGTTTATTAATCAAACATATAAAATACATTATTCCCAAAAAAAAAAGAAAACTATCATATCGACTTCAAAATTAAATAATTAATATTAAGTTTGAGTTAATTAAAATTGTATTACTCATGTATAAAACTCTGAAGATTTATTAAACTGAAATGAAGAAAATAGTTAAAATTAAAAAGATCAAAAACAATAAAAATAAATATTAAAAAATTAACATTAAATTATAATATTTTCAAAAGAAGTTCTTATCATTTGGTCTTTATGCAACACTAGTTGTTATCATCTTTTTCCTTCACCTTTTACACATTACCTTTAAGATTATGTTTTTATAATTATTAAAGTAACTTTTAATGATGTAAATAATGAAAAAGAGGTAAAAAGGAAAATGTTTCTATATTTTTAAGAAAATTTTTTTGTGATATTATTTAATTATTTGTTAGGACCATTCCTTTTCTTTCTTTTTTTCCTCTTATTCTTACCTGTTTGGCTTTTGAAAGGTAAAAAGAAACCCTCCTTTTATATAAATCTAAATTAGGAGCATTTTCATTTCCTTCAATAGAAACTCTCCTTTCATAAATCTAAAATGAATGCTTCTAAATCTAAATTAGGACCATTAAATATAATCTAAAAGGAATCCTCCTTTCCTTGGCATTTTCATTTCCTTCACACCTTGTAACACTCTGTATATAAAAATAAAAATAATAAGAAATTATTAATTTTATAAATAAAAATAAAAATAATATATATTTTATAAATAAAAATTTCTTCATTCAATTGAAGCGTAATGGCCTTTAAAAGTTATCACCGTCAAACTTATGATTAGACTAATCACCATTAGAGATGGCAATTGGGCTCGGGCCCAACTTAACTTAGCCCGACCTGATATCAGTGAGCTAGTTATGGTTTGATCAGGCCTCAGCCCGATTTTTTGAAAAATTCGAGCCTTAGATTGGGCTCGAGTTCAGGTTAACTTGACACGTATTAGCAAAACAATGTCATTTTAGCAAAAATGATTTAATTTTTTTAAAAAAAATCCGACAAGGCCATCCCTAATTTCCATAGCATCTTATCTTCTTCAGGAATTACTGAGGTGTTTTCAGGAGCCACTTGATCCATTGTCGTTCCTAATCACCGTAGCAGTTGATCTTCAGGAGTGTTGATTACTCCATTTATGGAAGAGAGTAGCTTTTGTGCGAAGTCAATGCCTTCCTTTCAATTTCCAAGCTCAGTGATGCCGACCGAAATCTACATCATTTGTCAATTCTTAAATTTTACTCAAATTAACTCGATTTAAAGGCCAAAATTTTTAACATAAACAATGGTTTTTTGGCGGCAAAAGTCCTCGTGGTTTTAATTTACGGCATAGGTTTCCCTGTGGTTGTAATTTCGGCAGAAAAGTTCCCTATGGTTCCAATTAAGGTCAGGATGAGTCCTTTTAACCTGCTATAGCAGGTTCAATCGGTTATGCCCTCTTTCAATGACACGTGTCAATTAGTTACTGGATGAAAAATAATTTTTTAACCCATGAAAAAAACTTATATCACCGTATACTACTCTACCTTATATCACCGTATGCTTTAGCAGGTTCAGATTTTTTCTTCCACGCCGCGCCAACACCGTATACTACTCGAACCACCGTCGTCATCGTCCACCATTTCTTCCACGCCGCGCCAACACCATGTACTACTCGAACCACCGTCGTCGTCATCGTCCACCATTTCCACGTTATTTCTTCCACCATTTCTTGTTCGTTTTTTGTTCGTTTTTTGTCAGAACCGTTGCTC
>JANZLH020000078.1:2930434-2941011 GCA_026770325.2 Erythroxylum fimbriatum
GTCATAAATTATTTTAATGTTACTTTTCTAAATTCTTCAATTAATATAGAATAAATTCTGTAAAGTTAAGAGATTCAGTAATAATCTAAAAAGCAAAAGCGAAACACCAACCACAAGTATCATTGGCGACATTATCTCGCTGGACGATATGACGAGAAAAAACATTGGATACCCTTTTTGAAGTGGCCAAGTGGAAAGTGCAGTCTCATTATTTCATAATTATCGCTCACAACATTTATTTTCTCGTCTACAAATAACCACCACGCTCCTGTTACTGAATCGGTGCTCCACGCGCAACTCCATGTTCGCACACTTTTGACGGCCTTTAAAAATCTAGCATACTATTATTATCAACCAGACTCCCAAAATCCCAATTCCTAAGGGTTCCACCAACTCATACATTAAACGAGTTTGAATATCTAACTAATCCATTTGATTACTGAAGGGACGAGGAAGCCCTACATAATGAAACGTTTTACTGGAAATCTCTGAAATCAAGTGCCAATTTATGACCAATAATAGTGTGGAAACCTCTTAACAAACATTTTAGCAAGCAACCATCAAACATGTTTCTGTCCAGATTGTAGCTTTAAGGTTCAAGAAATGCAAGAACCCCACTGCAAGGAACCTCAAACCCTTTTATGAAGTAAAGATAAATAATGGAATTGAAGAGACAATCGTACGTTATTTCCTACTTTCTTCTCCAGGATCATAGTTCTGAGCCTATATATAGACTACAAATACTTGATATTCATGGATTTTGAGGCACCAAATCGCAGGTTTACTTCCATATCTTCACAGTCTTGTCATGACTTGCAGAAGCAACCATCCCAGTAACCGGTGATTGTGCCAGAGCTGATATAACGCCGTCATGAGCCGTCATGGTCATACATTTGTTCTCAGCCATGTTCCACAGTTCCAATGACTGCACGAGAATGATAGTTTACAAAGTAGATAACATTAGCCACTATAACAGTTATAAACTACAACAAATAAAACATTTTTGGAATAAATGACCTCAAAAATATTTCCATATTGCACATTCCTTAAAGGTAAAAGGAATAATTTGGTTTCCTACAACTTGGACAATAAACATCTTTGAATTGAAGCCACTTGAGCGAAACAAGATGGTTAAGCTGGAAGTGACTTCACTTAAATATGAATCATCCTATCCATCCAACTTCATAGACACAAAAGGCTATTTGCGCACCAAACACAGGGATATGCTCTCATCTATAAAGGGCATAAAAATCCAACAAGAGCTTATAACACAAACAAGCATATCACAAGTTGAAAAAGTATAGTACCTGGTAGCCTCCAATAACCAACAGAGTAGAGTAGCTTGGATGAAAGGCACAGGAATGAAACTTGTTCCCACTTGAATTGAGTTCATGGATGCACTCTCCAGAGGTCAATGACCACACTTTGACAGACTCTTGACTAACAGATGCCAAGTAATCTCCATTTACGTCCCAACAAACTGAGTGCACCTCAGTGGAGTGGCCCTAAGCATTCGAAGGTGTCAGAACTTTGAAATTAACCATATACCAAGGTGTCAGAATGAAGCAGTAGATGAGCTTTCTATTGACTTCTTGTAAACTGAAGACTAGTACCTGTAATGTATGTGTTGGACTGTCAGTCTCAACATCAAATATGGACACAACATTCTCTGATGCTGCAGCTAGAAGGTGTCCAATTCTTGGTTGAAATCTAACCTGAACATTACCTCCCTGCTCCTCAATATAAGTGAGAGTCAGAACAGGCGAGAACTTACATTATAACTTCAAGAAAATAAGTTAACAATAGCAAAAGAAGACTTAAAGCTGGCCTTGGATATGCGAGTGGAAGAATATTGTGTGATATTCCAGAAGCGGATCTCGTTGTTACTGTCAGAGGAGCAGAACAGGTCATGCTTCTTAGGGTGGAAATCAAGGGACATCACATGAGACGTATGACCTTTAAATAATTTCATGGAAAATCTTGGCTGCAAAATATGAGCTTCATTAGTTGCCTATAGTATACAGGACAACTAGGCAGTAGTTAAATTAAAAACTTAGATACATAAATACATCTTGTTCTGGAACTCTTCAAACAAATAAACAGAGGTAACTGAAACCAAATTCTTTAGATCTTTCAAAGAACAGAAACTAACTGTGCTCATCAACATGAAGTCGACAAAAAATTGCAAACTGATGTTATCATAAAAATCCTGAAAAAAATTTTAGCCAATCACAAATAGTAACTAACACCATAGAAGAAAACAAAGGTGGAAGAAATTTACATCTGCGCCATCCCATACTCGCACGCTCGTATCAAATGAAGACGTTGCTAGCTGAGTAGAATTTGGTCTGAAACGGACATCAGTAATTATGTGGGTGTGTTCTTCCTGAGCGCATTCACTTTGCAGAGTTTCCATGTTCCAAACCACAACCTATTGACACAAAAACATCAGTATCCACATCATTGCTATTAATGACACATTTGTTCCAAAGTCATATAGTTGTTTATAACAACCATAATCATCCTTGATAGTTTATAAGGGAAAATATGCAATCAAACCATCCAAGTTTAATAGATGAATCCTAAACTGTCACCCTCCTTTTTGCCATGTTCTGGAAGTTTGTCCTATCCAATCTTAAAGGACAATAATTGTGAAATTGCATGAAATGTCCTCGAAAATAATTTGCTTTTATATCTGTCAAGTTTTTCGGGAAGATGGTTTATATTTCCTCAATATAAAAGCACATCAGGAGTTTTGGAGAAAAGGTTGTCTAACTTTGACAACTAGTGTTCAACAACAAAACAGAAAAACAAAAAACAAGGTCCTCATGATGGTAGCAAAAGAGGAGGTTGAGCTACAAAAGGTAGAACCTACTGTAAGGGTAAATCTGCTTGATCCAGTTACAGGAGATCAGCCATATAAATTCACAAAAAGCCTGAGCATTATTCAAAATCATTCCATGCACCTCCATTGAAAAGCATGATGGTTTTTATAAGTGTATGATCATAAGAAGTCAAATAGAAAGAATTTAAAAGAAGAGAATAATTATGTGATTATGAACAATGTTTATAGGTGGATCTGATAAGCTTCTTGGATTTTCCACATAAAAGGATACATCATTCAATTAGCATCCCTATGATTAAACTATAATGCAGAAATAGCAAGAGATGATCTAATAACCAACTTGGATATTGGGGTAGAACACAATACCTTTTTGTCATGCCCAGCACTGGCTAACAACTTTCCATCAGTAGAGAAATGACAGCAAACAACTTTGCCATTGCTTTTCCGCAAGGAACCAACTTCATTAAATGACAAGCCTGAGATTACGAGAACATACTCATTCTTCTGGTCAACTTAGTCAAGCAAAGATGCAAGCAAATAAAAATGTAGCTAACCCTTTGAAGATTCTGGGACATGTTCAGAAGTGCCCTTCTTCAATGTGCCAAACAAATCTCTTCCATCTCCATCATCTGGTGAAAGAAATGACTCCACATTATCATCCAAGGAGGCAAAGTCTGCAAAGTGATCCATGTCCTCCTGCATGAGAAACAAAATTTGGGATAGGCAATAATTGTGTCCTGAAATCTCAAATTTGCATAGTAACTCTGGTGGACTATTCATGACAAGCACAAAATAGTAATAGAACCTGATATGCAGATAAGAGCCCAATGCCCACTTATAATCAAGCAAGTAGTATCAGATTAAGTGGACAATCAATTCTTTCGAAGATTAATGACTCTGCTAACTGCAGACAGTAGAGACACACCCAACTCAATGATTATGTACTAGCATTGTTAGGCTAACTAACATCAGTGAAGACCTACATGCACAAAGAAATCATAAAAATTGCATGATGATCGATCTTTCTAGACAATTGAGTATCAAGAACTTTTTTGTACTGATTCGACTGATAATGACAATTAATATCTAGTGGCAAATGCACTTTGCAAGTCATAAAAACTTCCAAGCTAGAAAAGTACTACCAAATATTTCTTAAACACTTCAATTTTCAGGTCAAAAATTTATACCAGCTGGTTTGTGGATGATGCAAGAGTTCCTGCACCATCATTATTATACATCATCAAGCCTTTTGATGTGCTATTAGCATGCTGCAGATTTCCCGTTGCAATTCCATCACCATGAGTATGAGTTGATGGGGTCGATGGTTGAGAATTAGGTGAAGGACCTACTGTGTTTCCTGTGCCAGTACTATTAGCAGCTCCAGAAGATGAAGGGCCTTTCCTCTTTCGATTATTCTGAGACATCACATAGAAGTGTCAACGATTAATTTTCAAACTCCAAATTGATTCTTGTTTCTCAAGCGTGTAAAGTTCAAATATCTTTAAACTCAAACCCAAGACAAAAAATTGATAATGTCAGATCAAAATGAAAAACCTGCTGTGCTTGCTGTGGCTGCAAAGGATCTTGTTGTTGAGAGGAAGATTGCATCTGTGGCACGTTTATCTGCTTCAAGATACATTCAGCACAAAGCAAATTCATTGTTCTTACTAGAACATCAAAGAATCTGATATAGATATCCTTAAGGCTATTTTATGTACACTGGTAACAGGAATAAAAGCTTACCTTAGATGAAGTTGATTGCATTGGAGAACCAATAGAACCATCATTAACACTTGCTTGGCCATCTTTACCATGTAAAGTGGCTCGAGATAATCCAACAAGTTTTCGTGGATCTATATCTCCATGTGATGGTAAAGTAGCATGATTACTTTGTGCCTGAACCTGTGCCAAAAGCTGTTGTTGTTGTTGCTGAGGCAAAAGCTGAAACTGGCTTGCACCATGCAGAAGAGGTCTTTGAACTTGTCCACCCAAACTTGGTCGAATCTGCTCAAGTCCCTGTATTGTAGAGAATACAGTTTGTTGTAATAACTAATTTGATATTTTAAATGGTTCCCTTCGCAAAAATTGCTCCACAATGAACTTACAGTTAATGGCCACCCCTTTAAAGGAAGGTCACTGACCCCAGGGTTCAATCCTGAATGATAAAGGAACATAAATGAATAAGTAAATCATTGAGTTGGAAAATCCGGGAACCAAACTACTCCAAAAGGTTTTACTTTTGTAGGGCAGGCCAACCAACAAGAATAATTTTGGCAGCTAATTATCTAGAAGCTATAAATGCTCAATGGGTAAAATCATGCCAATGCAGCTGAAGTAGATGCTCACCTGATTTTTTGTATTATGTAGAAATAATAACAACACATGTACTGAATGTTCTTTCTCGGGAATATAGTTCTTAAAATCTAGCTTGACCTCCTCTACTCTCCTAAAGCCTCAGCCAGTGAAAAAATATGGAAACGCAACCCATTCTTAGAAGGAAGAACATAAGATGATAAATTTTGGAATTTGGAAGATATACAGCTCAAATAGAACATGCAGAGATTGACCTCCTTCTTTTTCATCCCAAAAATCATCAAGCTCTCTCTCTCTCTCTCTCTCTCTCACACACACACACACACACACACACACACACAAAAGCAGCACCCAACATCATTTCCATCTCCAAATTGCTGAAATGCAACAAGCCAAGGGTAAATCCTCTCTCTTTCACCCACTTTTGACAAAAGAATCCAGTGCAGTGAATCCCTTTGGCTCAACAAGAAGTTCCAAGACAAGAGGCTAGATCAAAGAGTGCAAACTAGAGATGAACAGGAGTGAACTGTTAATTGATGAGTAGGCATTGCATCGGATGGTAAGGAAAGAAGAGATTCTCATCCTTTTTCATCTCATTTAGTAACTTTCTCTAAAAAGTCTGCTGTCCAGAACTTTGATACACAATATCAATAATTATTTAACAAGATAAAGGTGCACATAAGTATCTGCATCTTAAAATCCTATTTACCATTCACAACGAGGTAAACCTACCTGCATTTCCTATTCCAGGTCTGGACTGTATCATCCCAGGTCCATAAGTTGAAGGAGCCATAGGTAAGGATCTTCGAGCACCGGAGCTAACATCACCTTTCACATCCTGAATGTTGAGAAACAAATAATCACTCCAACTAAGAGGGCAACTAAAGAGCATCCAAGATGTTGAAGCACTTGAAGTAAAATGTGTTGAAGTGTTATGTTGTGCTGCTCAGTTTGTACCTGCATCTGCTGCAATGCAGCAGTCACACTTCCAGGATTTCCTTGGACCAACTGGCTGTGGTAGTACGAAAAAGTCAACATGCAAGAATTATGTAGAAGTTCTACTAAACATTACAGCTGAAATTACCCAGGATGGTTTGTAGCTGATTTTAGGATGGCCATCCTTGCATCAAGAAGAGGTTGAGATGTATCAGAATCCACTGGATTAGGATGTTTCATACGTTCCTCATATATTTTTGCTGCCATTGCACTAGCATTTGATTGCCCCAACATTCCATCAGAACTTAAAGAATTTACAGGCCCACCAAGAGGTGGAGTGTTTGCACCTCCCCGTTGTAACTGAGCTTGACGCATTAGTTGCAACTGCTGCATTTGCAACTGTTGTTCTTTTGCTTTTACTTGTTGTGCCTGTACATAAAGAACGCATCAACATTGTGCACAATCAGATAGCAGTACTACAGGTCTAATTAGAAATCTATGATGTCACCTCCATATATGCTGCAGCAGCCTCTGAATGTTTCTCATTTGTCCGTGCAATAAAAATGTCCCAGAAGACAGACCACCATTCGAAAAGAAACCCTCCAGGGGCATCAATTGCTGCATATAAAGCCAGAAGTTAATTGAAAAAAAAGAACCCTTTTGGCACAGTTTTGAAGTGTTAGCCAATTGAAACCAAGCTATAAACATTCATCTGCAACAGATCAGTCAAAGCAACCCATTGTCACCCAAAACTTGCACATTCCATTATTCTAAATTTAGAAAAATATAAATATTAACAATTATCATCATTACCTACAGGGTCCGGGGAAACTTTTCCTTCAGTCATGAATGACTTTGCGGTGGCATGGAGCTTCTTCTTCACCAAATAGTCATATATATAAACATCAAGCCTACGATATGGATCATTACCAGCAAAAGTTACAAAAACCCCTATGGTTGGAAATCAATAAACACATAGATCAACTAATAACAAGTAGTCACCAATAACTTTCAAGGGAAATTATACATACATTTTATCAGCTTCCCAATTACTCGTCGCCATGGTTACAGTTCAAAAATCGAACTGACCCCGACCCAACTGAAAACTCAAAGCAAAGACCTTTAATCAACGTAATTAAATAAATACAAAAGAGAACAAATTAACCCATCAAACCCACATTCCAGTTATACTAGATTCAACAGACAGACACAGGAAAGGATATCTGAAGAAAGGAAACAACAGAACAATGACATAGAACTCCTTAAACAAAAGCAAATAATCAAATTCCAAAGTACATTAACAAGAAAAAAAAAATGCAAACTAACCTCTAAATTATCAAACTTTAGACTGGATCAGCGCTTCTAAATTTGGAATCTTGAGTTCAGTCGGGTAGTGGTATCACTAAGAACAACGATCGTAATTACTCATCCATTTTCTCTAAAATTGACAAAAAGAACCCCAACCCTACATTACAATAACTAAGACGGACCGATTTGGAACAACCATGATCAAATCAACTAGATTTACAAGAGATTCTGTTGCCTTTTCATTATAGAGTTTTGTTTTTAAAAATTGGTGAGAACGGAAGGACGTGTTTTATATAGGGACAACGAGGAGCTTGGAGATACTAGATTTTATGGTGGTCCGAAGCTGAGGTTTTACGTCAAAGCTGAGGTTTGGAAACTAAAGGAGAAAGGTCTTTCCTCCTTCGGTCTCGTTGTATACCTTACCCGAATCCAACTGCAGAACTCGGGTCGAGTTAAGATCGTGCAAAGCATGCACTTACTTTATCCTTAATAACCAAGTTCGACTTGAGATTGAATTATACCGATGAATTCCTATATAGGAATTCACACACTCATTAATTTGTTGACTGCAGCAATATTTTTGGTATTTATCAAACATATATTTCAAATAAATTAATAACTTAAAATTAAATAATAATTTTTTTGCAGATAATTATCGGAGCCTCTCCCTTATAATGAACCTAACCTAAACTCTTGAAAATAATTAGAGGATTTTTATGAAAATTTAACTTCAATACGTATAATGTAGATAAGGTACTTAAAAAGTTTTTCATAAACCACGTGATGGAAGACTAACATCGAAATCTAAATGAAATCAATTATAAGTTCAATAATGTCTACTATTATTAATAACATATATTATAAATTCTTATTACACTTTTATTTTAGTATAACTAAAATTTAGGATAAAACAGATGTGGCTTTCTTCTAATTTAAATAAATTAAAAATCTCACTTTTTTAATTTTTAATTTTTTTCAAAAATCTTTTAGTTTATTTTTTAGTAAAATATAAGAAAATAGAAGTGATGTAAATATTACTCATAAACCAATTAAATGCTGTTGATATAACCACCCAACTCCACTTTTAAATTAGGATTGAATTAATTAAACTTGACTTAAATTAATAATTTATTATAATTATCTTAAAGTATTGGTTTCAACCTAATTTAATTGGTTTAAATTGAATTTAAGAGATGAGTTAGGTCGTCATATCAGTAACATATAATTAATCAACATGTGATATTACACCGTACTATGGGGATTTTGCCGTCTTGCCTCTAGGGTTTCTCTCATGAGTGCAAGTTTTGGTCCTGCCGTTTTAGTGCAAGGGAAGTTTTGTGTGAGAGGTTTCTGACTTGTTTTCTGGTTGCCGCTGTTTGTGTAGTTTGGATCAGGCCCGCCGTTCATCATGAATTGCATAGCGTGGAACTGTCGAGGCTTGGGCAACCCTCGTGCAGTCACGGCGTTACAAGACATTGTCCAACAGCATCGTCCTTCTTTCCTTTTTCTTTGTGAGACTCTTGTTTCCTCTGCTAGATTGGAGGATATTCGTATTAGATTAAAATTTGATTGTTGCTTTTGTGTAGACCGAATTGGTCGCAGTGGAGGCCTCGCCCTCCTTTGGCATTCTAGTAAAGACGTTTCTGTTTTGGGTTATTCTAGTAACCATATTGATGTTGAGATTGTCTCATTCGACAAGTTTAAATGGCGTTTTACTGGGTTTTATGGATTTCCAGAAAGGCATAGAAAGCGCTCCAGCTGGGCGCTCCTGCGATCTTTGTCTCGGCTTTCGTCTCTTCCGTGAGTTTGTATGGGGGACTTTAATAACCTAATGTCTGCTTCTGAGAAATTCGGTGGTCATGAATATCCTAGAGCTCTTCTTGATGGTTTTCGGGATTGTATTGCGGATTGTAATTTAATTGAAGTTCCTCTCACTGGTTTTGGTTTTACTTGGGAGCGTGGTCGGGGTTCGAATGCGTTGGTTATGGAACGTCTAGACAGAGCATTTGTTTCAACTGCCTGAGTCGACCACTTCACCTACCATAAGTTGTTCAGCCTTATCAGTTCATATTCGGATCATAACCCTATAAAGCTCTATGTAAATATTGGTGTTCCTGGGAAGAAGCTTAGTAGATTCAAATTTGAGAATAAGTGGATAACCGAAGCTGGGTTTATGGACGTTGTATCTGAGGCGTGGACGAGTTGTGCTTACTCCAGTGTTTTGGCGAAAATTGCCGCCTGTAGTGAATCGTTCACTGAATGGAATAAGTCTCTTGGCTCTTCGACTATACGTCGGATTGAGAAGGTTAAAAAACATATGGGCTTTTTACGTATGACAAATGTAGATGATCCAACTTTGTTGACTCTTAAATCTGAACTGTCCAATTTGTTGGCCCAAGAGGCTATTTATTGGAAACAAAGGTCGAAAATTTTCTGGTTAAATCATGGTGAAGCGAATGGAAAATTTTTCCATGCTCAGGCCTCGAAACGTAGGCGAATTAATCACATCTCTGCTTTGGAGGATGCCTCAGGCAATTTATGCTCGGATTATGATACTATGGCTACCATTGTGTTGGAATATTTTTCGAACCTGTTTGCTGCGCCTATTGGAAGTCACAACTTTGATGATTTTTCTTGTATTCAATCTGTGGTGAGTGATCGTAATAATGCTCAACTTCTAGCTCCTTTTACCCAGGCAGAGTTTAAGAAAGCTATTTTTGATATGCACCCTGATAAAGCTCCTGGTCCTGATGGCATGAATCCGGCCTTTTTCCAAAAGTGTTGGGATATTATTGGTGGTGATATTTTTACCCAAAGTTGTGAGTGGCTTCATAATTGCGATTTTCCTGTGGGCTTAAATAATACTACTGTTGTCCTTGTCCCGAAAAAGGAGCATGTGAGCAGTATGTCAGATCTGAGGCCTATTGCTTTGTGTAATGTGCTTTATAAGATTATCGCGAAGGTTCTTGCTAACAGGCTCAAGTCCATTTTACCCAGACTTATCTCTCCCATGCAATCGGCGTTTGTTCCGGGTCGATTAATTTCGGATAATATTATGGTTGCGTTTGAATTGATTCACTATATGAAGAATAAAAGTCGTGGGTCAAGTGGGGATGTTGCGTTTAAAATCGATATTAGTAAGGCCTATGATAGGGTGGATTGGTGTTATTTGGAG
>JANZLH020000078.1:3014961-3034843 GCA_026770325.2 Erythroxylum fimbriatum
TTAATTAACTAGATTGTATCTTAATTAATTTAATTAATTATATTTTATATTTTAATTAAATATATTTTAATTAATTATATTTAATTAAAAATTAAAAAAAATTAGTGTTAATAGGAATCAAAACCATTCCTCCCACGAATGAAAGGTACAGGCTATTACCTAAAACTTGGGTATAAAAAAATTATTCAATCAATCGTAATAAATAATCAACTATTTTCGTTCGTTTCATTCCCAGTAATATATTCTTATATCCCTTAATCAAGCAGCCCTGAACACATGGTTTTAAAGTGAATGCGCCATGAAAAACTGAAATGTTTCTAAATCTATTACATAAATATCTAAGGTCTGTGATTCCAGATGAAACAGGCCCAAAAATCCAATCCAATTTTATACCACTTGCCTTAATCTTATTACATGAAAATTATCTATCTTCCCGCCCATTAGTTGAAAATCTATTGTATGATGATGAATGTCCTCTCTTCTCACTCTTATCTCTTCGAACTCTCCAATGTCCTCTTCTTTTTCTCTACCTCTCTATTCTTCATCTTTTCTTCTCCCGAACAAGTCTCTTAACTCTCTCCCTTCTCTACAACTTTCTACAACTTCTACTTCGCTACTCTCTTTGTCTTTCTCAACTTCTCACGTCTGCTTCTCTTCGTCTCCGTTCAACGACGCCAGCTCCTCCGATCGCCAGGAATTCCTCTGGCTCCGTGAAGAACAGCGGTGGCTCCGGGAAGAGCAGCGGTGGCTCAGGGAAGAGCAGCGGTGGCTCCTCGAGCGTGATTCCCTTCTCGCAGAGATTCAGTCGCTGAAGCTCCGGATCCAGGCCCTAGAGAGCCGGCTTGCGGTTCAAGGAGGGGATCAGAATCCAAATGTTGGCACGCTTTTGCAGGTTTTGAAGGAGAGGAACTTGATCACCGAGAGCGGTTCGAGTTCTAGTCCAATTGTGGAGGAGGAGGAGGCCAATGAGGCAATTGATGTTCTGAAGAAGAAGAAGAAGAAGAACAAGGAGGAGGAAGAGGGGGAGAAGAAGGTGAAAGATACGAAGAGGAACACGTTGAGGAGAGGAAGCGAAGGAGAGGAGGTTCGAGCGATGCAGGTGTGCTCGTATTTCTTCTAATGATTGTCATAACAAAGGCGAGTTTTATGTTGTTTCATTTGATTGCAAGTGTGTAGTGCTTCTTGTCACCTCTGAGGATGGCTTGGGTGTATTTATCAGCGTGTGTATCTGTTTTGTTGTGCCGGTGGTACTATACGGTTCAGGAAAATTCATCGTAGTAAGTTTATGTATACATGACGGAATTATTTATTAGTTAATAAGGCTGTACATACGTATGAAGATTAGTAATACAAATATTGCTCTGAATTGTATAAATCTGTTTTTCGAGAGTAGTTTTGGTTTTCTGGTGGACAAAAGTTGTGAAAATATGGTATTATGAAGGTCAGAAATGAGAAGGGGAGGATTACTAAATGTGATTGACATTGAGATGTTACTTTGTGGATTCTTTAAAAAACTTAATGCATTTTGTGCTGTTATTAGGTTCTGAAGTTTTTGTCTCCATATTCGTGCATAGCTCCACAATAATAGTGTCAGTTACTTAGGTGCTTATCGTGCAGCCTTCGGAATAAATCTGAAACCAAATTATGACTGTATTTTGCGTTAACTGGATTAAAATGCCGCTCAGATCTTTGTTTTGAAATATGACTAGGTCTCTTCAATTTGAATTTTCTTAATGAAATTTGTGATTATTGCAGGAAGCACTGCTAGGATTGGGATTTTACTCAGGTGAGGAAGACATGGAATATTCTAGTTTCTCAAATGAAACTGAGCGTGCAGTGAAGACTTGGCAAGTAAGTTTCAATTTACTTAATATGGAGAGGAAAATCCAGAATATTCAGGCTAGCATTAAATTAGTCAAATCAAACGGTCCATGCACGCTTGCCACTTATGCAAAGCAGCCTCATCGCTTTATTATCTTGTGATGAGGAACATTCTGTTTAATCTATTAGTTAATAGATTCTAAACTATATTACTTGGCAGTCAACACTAGGTACCTATGAAGATGGAATAATGACTGCAGAACTTCTTGAAAGATTGTTTCTGGAGCAACAAATGAAGACTACTGGACCAAAAATTAGTGAAAATGTAACTGATCCACAAAAGGTATTTTGTAACTTGTAGCTTTCCCCTGCTTTGCAAATGGCTTGTAGGATATCAGGCATTATTAAGGCAATATTCTGCACAAAGTATTTGCGTTAAATAAGTTTGGTATATGTCCAAATGATATGGGCTAGCAATGTTGATCAACTGTTTGCCGTTTATATTTCTGTCAAGCACTGAAGATTAAAGAACAGAGTACACACACACACATGCTCAAATCTTGTGTGCCACAAATATGCGCATATGTGTGCTCCCATTTATACATCATTTTCCATTTTAGATACAGATGCAAACAAGTAGCCCTAGATCTGCACACGCATCGTCTCCTGTATACTGTGTATCTATGATGAATTGTTAATTTGTGCATGGAGAGAAAGATCGAAGCATATTGTTAATTTTTTGAGGCCTGTTGTTTGTTAGGAAAGTGCCAACGGAACTGCAGTTTCTTCTCTCACAGAAATCTCAGAAATACGGAAGAAACTTGTGAAAGAAGATGGTATAAGTGAAACTGGGGTTTCTCAGCATCGCGTATATCTGATAGGGGAGAATCGTTGGGAGGAGCCATCTAGACTTGTTAACAGAGATAAGGCACCTGGTGGAAACAAAACAAGTCCTTCCACAGCCAAGTGCCTTACATGTCGGGGGGAAGGACGTTTAATGTGCACAGGTACATACATTCCAATGGTTAGTTTGTGTTTACATTTGAAGGATTATACATAAAAAAAACTTCCCAATCCGATTTCACGGTACTCCTACCAATAGACATGTCAGATCGAACGGCGGAATAAAGAGAATTTGTTATTCAAATTAGAATTTCCAACAGATACAGCTGAAAAAGAATTGAGAAATTCCACTTATTATAACATGGCTGTCCATTAGTGCTGCTAATAGAGAAAAGCTAAAAAAGGTCGTTGCTAAAACAAATGTCTGTGTATTTGGGTGAAAAAAACCCAATAAATTGTCCTTGCCCCCTTACCAAGGAGAACAATTTCAATTTTCTTTTTGATTGTTCAGTTTATTTCCATTTAATTAAACATATCATTAAAAGGAACAATCTAATCGTCAAGAGTGGATTTTTGAGAGTATGTTGACTTTAGATGATCACATTCCTTGTTATATGATACGATCCTAGTATGATAAAATTTCACATTTCACATGTATGGCCTTTGTTAAGAAATCACCAACTCAAAAGTTTTTAAGTTGTTGGGTGAGACATATGAATGAATCATAAATTATTTTGGCATGCTCTTTTGAAAAGTGTAAATAAATTACAGATCTACTAGAAATGATGGTACTTGAGACCTCCTACTAGCACAAGACTTTGATACCACTCCTTGTGGTTTCATGTTACTTTTTGGTTGACTGATGTTCTGAGGGTTTCAATTAGCCGCCTAACATTTCTCTTATAGACATAGTTTGCCTGTACATTTCCTGTGCATCTTAGCTTATTGATGTTTCTTTGTTTCAGAGTGTGACGGAACAGGTGAACCAAACATTGAACCACAGGTATGAAGTCATTAAAACCCCTGCCTATCTGTGTTGATTACTTTCTTCGACACATGTGCGTTGTTTTAATCATCGTTATTGCACGATTCTGCGATATTCTTGTTCTCACAATAGTATTTTCTCTGTCAAGCAGTTCCTGGAGTGGATAGATGAGGGAACAAAGTGCCCGTACTGTGAAGGCCTTGGACATGTAATCTGTGATGTATGTGAAGGGAAAACAATGACTTAGGAACCCTACTATTAATTTATAGTCATATAAGGCAGTCATGAACTTCCAAAATATCAAGGTATATATTTATTAGGGTGTTGTACTGTAAAATAAATTGAAGAGAAAGGTAAAAGAAAGAGAGAATCTTAATAAAGGTAGGGATATTGATAAAAAGAAACTAGAGGCCCGATGATAGCAGCAATTCGTGAGGCTATTGCTTTCCCAATCTCACAAAGGCTAACACAAATACCAAATTCACTGACTTCCTTCTTTCCAGTATATTCTTTAATACCTCTAATAATTTGTCATGACATCCCTCTTCCCTTTCTTTAAATATACGAACTTGATTGAGAGCTTATCATTTCCTTATTTTGATGACACCTTGTCTTCAAGGTGGAAGTATGTAAATTTCTTTTTGATCAGAGTTTGGTTCCCATGTGGCTTTAAATTCTGATAATTGTTTTCAGTTAATAGGTTATTCCAACCCATCAGCACCTATTCTAGTGTCCTATACCTCTTTAGGTTCCAACATCCGTTCTAGGGTATTAATTAAGCCTTCTAGCAGTTGTTGACAAATTGAAAATTTTCTATCGACACTTTTCAGTTGTGACAAATGGAAAAACATGATGTGCGGAGGTGGTGTTGGAAAGGTCCAACTTGTCATTTTCAGTTGTGACATATGCCCAATCTTCTGTAGGACTGGATAAGGACCAAAATATCAAGGAGAAAGCTTCTCATTTATCTTGTTGGCTAACAATTTATGTCGATAAGGTCTAAACTTCAAATCTACCATTTCCCTTCCCTTAAATTCTACTTCCCTTCTTTGCTGATCAGTTGTTGCTTTCCTTTGATTTTGGGCCAGCAATAGCGATTCACGCAACTTTGGAATCATTGCCGTTGGAAATTTAGAGCTCTCAAACTCACACTTAAAGATATTTAATAGATAAAAATATTAAAAAATAATAACAAGAGAATTTACGTGAAAACTCCTAAATCGGAAAAAAAATCACAGGCAACAAGAAGAAAATTTACTATGTGAAAATTCTTACAATCACACAATTTTTCTTCTCACCCAATCCCCTAATACACCAATATACTCACAAAGAAGTACCCAAGATAAATTCCCTAACTCTCACCTCAAAGGAGGAATTTAACTAGAGTCAAATTTGTCATACAAATCTTTGACTTTGTTTGGTGCATTAAATAAGGAGCCAGTAACCTCTTTATATAGGTAATAACCTTATCTCAATTGTTGTTCCCAACCAGTACAGGACAACAAAGGAGTCAAACTCAACAATTATATCTTGTTAGCTCATCATAATCTCCAACTCTAAATTAGAAGTAGGTGAAGTGGAGTCATACAAGATTAGGGGAGGTGGCTCCTGCCTATAAAATGCCTTAAGAGCATTTAATGGCTGCATGGTAAGATATGTTGTACCAAGACTTCACCCATACTATCGACTTGGACCAATTTCGGGGTTGTTGACTCCCAAAGCAACGAAGGTAGGTTTCAAGGCATTGATTGACCACTTCACTTTGCTTACAACTTGATGGATGATAGGCAGTGTTATGCTTAATTCTGTAAGCAAAATAACTCTTACAAAAGTTGCTAAAAAATGTTTTGCAACGGTCAAAAAATATAAACCGAGGATCATTATGAATAACTTAATCTTAAACATCTCTTCCAACCCATTTATAAAATTTGTTGTCATCGTCTCGTCTTCAATGTTTCTAACTGCCATTGCTAACATCTCAAATTGTACTCTATATTCAACAACGTTTCTACTTTATCTCACTTAAAAAATCTTTGGAGAAGCGAGGCCTCCTCAGGACCCAAGAACCAGTGAAGCATCTGCTTCTTAAACTCTTCCCACGATAAATTTTTTCCCATTCTTCAAATCTCAACTAGGATTAGGCTTCACCCTAAAAACAACCACCCACTATCTCCAATTTCTCAGTTTCTAACAGTTCATTAATATAAAAATACCATTCCCCTTGACAAATCCAAGTGTTAGGATCATCAGCCTCGAAAGTGGGTAAATCTAATTACCAAAAAAAAAAGTGGGTAAATCCAGTTTTTTAGGTTGCCCATTCTTTTGTATATTCAGCTTTGCCAGAGAGGTCACTTCCACCAATGTCGTGTGTCGGACCTTAAGTTGTTAGACTCTCTTTGGGCACTTGCCCCTGCACCTTGGCTCTTCATAATGATGCAGAAGGATTCCTTCATCCTTTAAGCAAGAGTCCTCAAAGAATATCCTTTTTTTATGGAAGGAAGTGGTTTGGTCATTCTCTACTTGTTAAATGAGGTTGGCATAACCCAGATCAACGCTCTAATACCAAAATGTTAAGGTGTCGTGGAATTGTAAAATAAATTAAAGAGAAAGGTAAAACAAAGAGATGGATCTAAATAAAGGTTAAGGATTGCTATTAATCAAAAGAAACTAGAGACATGGTAATAGTAGCAGTTTAAGAGGCTACCACTCTCCTAACCTCGCACACAACTTAACATTTACAAGTGGGTAATAGCATAATTAAATATTGTAATGTAAATAATTATACAATGATAAAATAATAAATGAATTACATCAACTCTTCTTATTATACTACAAGGGCATTTTTGTCATTAACACTGTTTTTTGTTCTGTCCCCTGCAACCAAACACATTTCTGTCCTCAGGACAAGGACAATATTTTCTGTCCTGTCCACTGCAACCAAACATCGCACTGTCTTCAGTTTTTGTCCTGTCCCGTCCAACTCTGTCCCGTCTCGTCCTGTCCCTACCTGCTGCAGACGCTAACCATACGCAGGGTTATATTCATGAACTGAACCTTCAACAACGGAGCACATAAGGACCCACATACAACATATAGCCCCTAAGACAACTCCTGATTTATACAGGTGAAACACTCTTCCACAAAGAGAGAGATTGCACCTTTTGGAGATGGAATATGTAAATTTTTGTGGGTTTCTGAGTTTCGGATCTGCGAGTTGAGATCTTGTACTTAAGAAGTCTGAAAGGACGAAGGGAAGCGGTGTGTGCACTTCGAAGTGAGAGTGTGGGACACAAGCTTCTTGAGTAACTACTCCTGGTTGTTGAGAAACTATCAGCTGGTTTCACAAGCATTTAAGGGAAACTAATCTGTAGGGAAGTGAAAATATATATACCGCCAGATGCATTGGCTTGTAAGTATGTGCTGACGGAAGGGTTGTGATTGCTTGGGATCACTGATTTTATTTGTGAACAGATGGAACATAATGACAATGCTGACGTGTTTTTGGCTCTCCAGTAACAAATCAAATTAAAACAATGACAAAAGTATCGTTTGCTGACAAATGATTTCAAAGCTCCATCACTTGCCATCGTCTACTTGCTGGTAAATAGATTATCTTTTTTTATCTCATATATGAGGAAAGTTCTTCAATTGAGTAATGACAGGATGAATATTAGGTTTGACAGTGTCGAGTTTTGGAGCATGTAAGATTTATATTATAAGAGCATGTAAAGGTAGCACTTGCCATAACCTACTGCCATTATAGTCTCAAATTCACCATAGAAAAGCAAAAGCATAATCCTTCAAAGATTCAAATGGACCTCAGGAAATCTGAAAAGGGTTGACAAAAAAAAAAGGCTTCAATGGTTCATTGTTGATATATTAACCGAAACAACAATCCTTGCTCATCAATGCCAATTCGAGGACATGGTCTTTACCCCAGACAAGTGTGCAACTTCACCTATTGTATGGTCACCAATAAAACTGATAGATCCAACAGAATTTGGAAATAGCATGAGATGCCTAATCTAGTAACTAAACCCCATAAGAACTAGAACCTATAAATCCTCTAAACAGACGCTGATTGATTTGTTAATTAGATTACACTCCTTTGAAAGACGTTACAGAATCTTCAACAAAGAAAAACAAATGAGCGGTCTCTAACAATGGTTTCAAAATGCAGCAAAATTGAAGGATCAAAAGCCTTGTCCACATGCATAATTGGTGAACCGCTGTCCAATAAGTTCATAGTTTCTGATGACAAAAACCTACATGAAACAAAGGACAAGGTACATTAAGCAATGGTATTCGATGATAGTAGAGATGACAATGACACTGGCGAAGATGGTGTGAGAGATTTTAGCAATAATGAACAATATCAGGACTGGGGCTAGCCAAACAGGCCAATGAAAGTGACAAAACCTATTTGTATATTTATTTAATTAATAATTTATAATAGTAAAATTATGTTCTTAGTTGATTACAATGGTAGATGTTTAATTTTTGTTTAATTTGTTTTTAAGGAATTTGGTTGGGTCGGCTGTGCCGGCCTTACAAGGCTCAATTCCAGGCCCGAATGTCAACGGCCCGGACTCAGGAGATAATCTCCCATGCAAACATAGCGACTCACGTAAAGGCCTAAACCTAGCGGTAACCTCAGGTATATAAGGTATTATTCCTCCCTGATTCAGGTATGAGATTACAACCCTACTTTTCTCTACTTTCAGCAGCCGAAACCTACACAAAAAGACTGACTTGAGCGTCGGAGGGGCCTCTCGGGAATCAACTCCCGGTCCGCCGTTATTTGTTTTGCAGGTATTCCATAGCCAGAATCGCACAGATCATGGATCCAAACAACGACGTTCAACCTTAGCAAGATCAAGCTGAACCAGAATCAAACAAAACAATTTCCAGGTTTCTTGAAAACCTGTTTGGGTGACTTGTACAGTGTTGCTTGGGTGGAGGATAGTTATGCAAAGTTTGTCTTCAAATTTATCCATGTTGTTGTCACTTCCTTCAGTGACACATCGTTTATTCAACCAGACTACACCGTCGTTTTCATGGCCTGGGAGGAGAAGGGATGAGTCGCGAGTACTCCTCCCTGCGGTGGTACCATGGTTCCTCCATGTTGCCACCTCTTGGGAAGGAAGCTTTCCTTCTCCTTCATTTGCCGCTGCTTCCTCCAATGTATTAGAGATGTTTCAAAGTTAATTGATTGCAGTAAAATAATTTTTTGACTGACATTGGTGAGCATTGTTTTTGTTCCTAGTTTTATAGAGTTTGACTCCTAGGTTTGATCATGTAGTTGCAGCCATAGAGGAGTCTAAGGACTTGACCGCATATTCATTTGATGAATTGATGGGATCTTTGCAATCTCATGAGTCAAAGTTGAGTAAACAAAAAGAGAAGAGTGAAGAAAAAGCCTTTCATTTGAAAGGTGATATGTCCAACCAGAAAAGTTAAAAGAAGGAGGCAGTTGGTAGAGGATGTGGTAGAGGAGGATTTTTTGGGAAGGTGGCCGTGGAAGAGGATGGGGACGAGGTGACGAGCAACAAAACCAAATGCAGCAGCAGGGAGGTAACAAAAGTGTCATTTAGTGCCACTACTGTATGAAGTTTGGGCTTATAAAAGCTAATTGCAGGTAAAGGGAAAAGCAATGATAAGCAAGTTATACAGAACAAGAGAGGAGGAGCTCAAACTATTTATGGCATGTTATGAAGGCACAACAATGTCAACTTCCAACAACATTTGGTTTCTAGACAATGGCTGCTCTGATCATATGACAGGAATAAAATCTCTATTCAAGGAGCTTGATGAATCACACAAGATGAAAGTAAGGCTCGGAGATGACAAACAAATGCAGGTAGAAGGCAAAGGAACTGTGGCTGTCAATAATGGTTGTGGTAACATAAAGCTTCTTTACAATGTTTATTGTACTCCTAGTTTGTCTTAAAACTTGTTGAGTGTTAGGCAGCTTATGGCTAGTGGGTATTTTATGTTTTTTGATGATACTTCTTGTATGGTTAGAGGTTTAAAAAAACAGTCAGATTATAGTTGATGTCTCTATGACACCAAATAGATTGTTTCCACTTGAAGTTTCAAAAGTTAAAACTATGCACTTGTTGTCAAAGAAAGTAGTGAGTCTAGGCTGTGGCATCTTAGATATGAGCATTTGAATGTAAAGGGTTTGAAATTGTTGAGTCAAAAAGAGATGGTCTTTGGGTTGCCTAATATAGAGTCTATAGATTTGTATGAGGGGTGCATATACGAGAAGCATTATAAAAAGTCCATTTCCTAAGGGAAAGTCTAGAAGGGCATCTAGCATTCTTGAGATTGTGCATGTTGATTTGTGTGGTCATATGCAGACTAAATCATTTGGTGGGAGCAGATATTTTTTGTTGTTTACAGGTGACTATAGTCGTATGAGCTAGGTATAATTTTTGCAATTAAAATCAGAGACATTTGAAGTTTTCAATAAGTTCAAAGGCCTTATTGAGAAGCAAAGTGGGAGATGTATAAAAACACTCTGAACTTATATTGGTGAGTTTTTATCTAACGAATTCATTCAATTTTGTGAAGATCAAGGTTTGCATAGGGAGTTGATTGCTCCAAATACACCGAAGCAAAATGGTGTGACTGAACAAAAGAATAGAACGATTGTGGAGATGGCAAGAAATTTGTTGAAGGCTAAGAGACCGCCTAATGTTTTTTGGGCAGAAGGTGATGCAAGTGCTATGTATTTGCTAAATTTATTACCAAGAAAGGATGTTCAAAATCACACACCTTATGAGATATGGAGTGGGAGAAAGCCTTAGGTAAGCATTTAAATGTTTTTGGTTGTATTGCCTTTGCTTTGATTAATTCACATGGACATAGTAAGCTAAATGATAAATCAATAAAATATATTTTTGTTAGTTATTGCTCTCAATCTAAAGCATATAGGCTGTATAATCTTGTTAGTGGCGAAGCTGAAACTCCTTCAAGAAAATTCAAATCATTGGCTAAAGTGTATGAGACTTCTCAAGCTCTAGTTGTTGTTGTAGCGCCCCTTTATCGCAGGGTACACACCGGGACGCCCAGAGGTCATCCCAGTACATATCCTACGATAAGGGCGAGCTACATTCAATCCTACATTCACTTCACATGGCATGGTATCATAATTCACTTATAAAGCATTATAAGAAAATCACAATATTTTAAAACCAACTTTTTCCTCATTTCATTGCATAAACCGAAAGTCTACATTGTGTCCTTCAACACTCCTTACATGTACATCATCAAAACCTAATACAAAAGTGCTATGTGAAAGAGGAAAATATTCAAAGTCTAACTAATTTGTCAAAAAATCCCAGCTGATTGACCTTTGAGCCATGACTTCTCTTGTCAATCACAATCTACACGGCTGGTAGAGCCTCTCAATAGCTAGAGTCATCTCTAGGTTCTGAAAAGACAATGTTGCAATTTTGGTGAGTTTTGCAAACTCCATGAGGTAACCATCATCGATGGTTCACTCAACTCATGCAACACATTATTTCACATACAATCACATTTTCTCTTAAGTATAAGCAATTATGACATTTCAATTTAGCAAACATATTTAACCAAATGCATATGCATTGCTCATGAGACACTTTTTCAATTATTACATTGTTGTGACAGAGTGCCTGGACTGTCTCGTATCTAATTTGGATACCGGGCTCATTAATAACTGTCCCTTATCCAATGAGG
This sequence comes from Erythroxylum fimbriatum, assembly GCA_026770325.2. Taxonomy (NCBI): domain Eukaryota; kingdom Viridiplantae; phylum Streptophyta; class Magnoliopsida; order Malpighiales; family Erythroxylaceae; genus Erythroxylum; species Erythroxylum fimbriatum. The sequence continues at coordinate 3,026,336 of JANZLH020000078.1, forward strand.
ATACAAGGCTCATTATACATAGTGAGCCTTAGGCTCTTACTCACTTTCTAAGCTCCAGGATCTTTTTCACTCGTTGAGCTTTAAGCTCTAATCGGTGGCTACTTTGGTCAACACTGCCATTATTTAATTGTGCACTTGTTTATAGAATGTATGTACCATAATTAACCATATTATAAAGCACATAAGTTTTTGCATTAATTCACATACAATTAACACTTCAATATACATTCCACAATTCTCAATCATCGGACCTCCTATCCGGAATCAACACAATCAATTCACATTCATTCAATAATTCAAACATAATAAAATCAAACAATTAATTGAGTGAGATCGTCTAGGTTACTCACTAGTTGCTCCCGAAGCTAATTCTTGGAAGTTCCGACAACGTCTGGAGGTTGACGTTCCATTAGTCCTTTGTTGAAAACTCCAAAAGCTTCAACTATCTTCAAGCCCTAAACTCCATGCAAAGCACGTAATCCACTGAGAACATTAACCATCTTCTGTTTTTTTTTCTTAAGGCAAAAGAAACAACTTAGAAGGTGGGATTGGTATAGGAAAAAGGAAAAACACAGAGATCTTTTAGAAGGTGTTTGATGAAAAACTTTGTGTATTGGGAGGAAATTCGAAGAAGGTGATTATGAAGAAGTTATTTGGACAAAACTTAACCTTTCAACTTTCAGAGAACAGTAACCTACTTCTAGCAAAAGTACAAAAAACAACTTCACACTTGTCACTTTCCTATGGTCTAAGCTCTAACCAAGTTTCTTTTGAACTAAACTCTTTAACTCCTATCTTTACAATACAATTATCTCTAAATCTCTTTTGATTTCTTTTTCCTATTTTCCATAATACTCTATAAATTCTGAAATAAATCCAAATTCAAAAAAATTCCCAAAAATCATAACTCAGTCTAGTTATACCCGAAATTAATCATGAATGCATATACAGTTATTTTCATATGCAAAAAATTCACTATTCACGTGTATGTGTATGACATATTATGCATGAGCATGAAAAATGCGTTTCTAAGCTCTCATTGATCACTCACATTTACTATTCTAACCTTCCCACAGATAATGGGATGTTACATTGGTTGACCTACCCAAAGGGCTAAAACCCATAGGGTGCAAGTGGATTTTTAAGAAGAAAATCGACATGGATGGTAATGTGATTACCTATAAAGTGAGGCTAGTTATTAAAGGATATCGTCAAAAATAAGGAGTTAACTATGACGATACATTTAGCCCCATAGCCATGCTTAAATCCATTAGAATACTCCTAGCCATTACTACTCGTTATGGTTATGAAATATTGCAAATGGATGTGAAGAAGACTTTTCTGAATGGAAACCTAGTTGAAGTTGTGTATATGATACAACCTGAGGGCTTCATATCTAAAGATGGCAAAAAGGTATGCAAGCTTTAGAAATCCATTTATGGATTGAAGCAAGCATCTAGGAGTTGGAACATCCGATTTGATGAGACAATTAAAGAGTTTAGTTTCTCACAAAATCCTGATGTACCTTGTGTATGCAAGAAGGTTAGAGGGAGTGCTATTATATTCCTTGTGTTATATGTGGATAACATATTTCTAATAGGAAATGATGTCTCAAGTTTGTAATCAGTCAAAATTTGGTTATCTTGGAATTTTTTCATGAAAGACCTTAGAGAAGCAACTTATATATTGGGAATAAAGATATATAAAGATAGATCAAGGAAGTTGCTAGGTTATACATAGATAAAGTACTAAAGAGGTTTAGCATGGAGCAGCCCAAGAGAGGGCTTCTTCCCATGAATCATGGGATAAAACTCCCGAAATCTATGTGTCCCAAGACATAAGATGAAAGGACACGCATGAGTATGATCCCATATGCTTAAACAATAGGATCAATCATGTATGCTATATTATGTACAAGACCCGATATATTGTATGCTCTAAGTGTTACGAGCAGATATCAATTGGATCCTAGCTGTCAAGAATATCCTAAAGTACTTGAGAAGAACTAAGGATGTATTCTTGATATATGGAAATGGAGATCTTGTAGTGAGTGGACATATGGATGCCTGTTTTCAGTCTGACTAGGAAGACTCCAAATCCCAATTAGGTTATGTTTTGACACTGAATAGTGGAGCAGTCAGTTAAAAGAGTTCCAAACAAGAAATGACTGCAAATTTAATGACCGAGTCAAAGTACATTGTAGTTGCGGAAGCGACAAAAGAAGCTGTTTGGATCAAGAAGTTTGTTATAGAACTTGGAGTGGTTTCAAGTATTGTAGATCCAATATTATTGTACTGCCACAACAATGGGCATATTGCTCAAGCAAAAGAACCAAGGTCTCATCAGAAGTCCAAGCATATACTAAGGAGATATCACCTGATCAGGGAGATTATTGATAGAGGTGATGTGAAAATAGAGAGAGTGCCCATAGATCAAAACATCGCTGATCTTTTGACTAAGTCACTTCCTCAATTAAAATTTGATTATAGTGTACTCGCCTATGGTATTAGATACAAAGGTGATTGAATTTAGTGTAAGTGGGAGATTGTTAAAGTAGTGCTCTAAAGGCAATCACCTTTAGCACTTTTATACAAACTTTGTTTTGATTAATAAAGCGAAAGACAATTTTTCATTAATTTGATGTTAGTTTATTTATGAATTGATGTCGATCTTAAATCGAATTAATGAAGTCCATGATATAAAACATAGCATGAAGAAAATCATGATGAGATCATGATAATGAGATTCCTATTATGTGCAAATATGTTAGTATCTAAATTATCCATAGTCATAGGATTAATAAGACAGGAAATTATTAATCCGGATAGACTAGCACATGTTATACTCATTGATTTGATCAAGAAGTGGATCTCACAAACTATAAGCATGGGATGTTTAGAGTTAACATATGGATGCTTACTAAGAGTTGTAAGTACATCAGATGACCGCTATGGGATTATCATATGGATGATCTATCAAATGTCAATGATTAATCTTATCATAGCAATGGTGAAAATATCCTTAGACTTAAGGAACTCAAGAATATCTTGGATACTGATCTTGTGCTTTGACATCATTCCTTATTGCCTCAAGGCAAGGTTGCTCATAGGGTGGTGATTGGGTACAACTATTGGTATTCAAAGGTAATTGGGTCCCAATAAAGGATTCACCACTCTTGATAGAAGAAGATGATACTCACGACCTCAAGAGTCTCTGGCTAGAGCAGTCATGAAGAGAGTCTTCAATGACATATAGAGTAATGAGATCCCAGGACAAAAACTAATATCACTTGGATTAGATATGATGTAGTTAGTCTAGTGAGAGTTGAAACATAGTCCATACTTCAAACCAAGTGGGGTATAGTATAGTGAAAGGACAAATTGCATGGTAATTGTCTATAGAAAGGTTCGTAAGTTGGATAATTAACTATTGAAGAGTTCGTGTGTTAATCCACTTATATTCCTGTAAATTGGCATCATGAAATATTCCTGTAAATTGGCATCATGAAATCCTTCATGATTTGATTAAGTTAATAGTTAATTCAAGTGGCATGAAACCATCTATGGATTGCTCGAATTAAGAGTTAATTTAAGTGCCCAAAATAACCAAAACCTAAGGGTCACAAGTATAAAAGATCAGACGAAAAAAAAAGTGTGTATGTATGTTTTTAAGTAAGCCACGATTGTAGCTCATAGGCCACGACCGTGATCAAAGGCAAGGCTGCCAATTAAGTAGGCCATGATCGTGACCAACGGCTCGACAGATGTACATAAGTGAGTTCTTCACTTATGTACAATAGAGCTAACCAGTCACAAACACACTCAAGTGAGAGAATAAGGTATCTAAAAAAGTTCTAAAGTTAGAGAGAAGTGTCTTGAGTCTTGTTCATGCAATTGTTTCATAAATCAAAGTGCATGCAACATAGTCTTGATCTTTCTCTCCATTAGACCATCTACTTAAACTCATCTAGTTTGGTGCTCTAACCACCGTTACATATTGTTTCTTCTTCATCTTTTCATGTTCTTGAGTGATCAAAGAAGAGTTTGGTGTTTGCAACAACCTAAACAAGGAAAATAACCAAGAATGGAGGAGAATCAAAAGGTACATGTACTGTTATACCATATTCATATAATTTGTTTATGCATGGATTTGAGATTATGGCCTTTTGGGATGTCATGGGAATTTAGATTCCAACACTTTCGTTGCTTTATCATGCATATGATGATGTCTCCCCCAACACCAATAACCATTTCACTAATAAATTACTGCTCTGACACATTGTCCCAAATTTGAAAATTCTTAATTTCTTGCAAATTTTCATTTCTATTGTAACATAATAATTAGTTGTTCTTATTTTAAGAATTGAGGCTTTATTGGCTAGAACATGATTGTCGAATCTTGCATTATTTGTTCTTAATCAAATTTATCACCAAAATGAATTAACGTTGACTGTATTATGAGAAATAAAATAGTTTCAACAGGAAGGTTGGTCTTTAAAGATATAATCTTTGAGGGTTTCCTATGATTTTGGTGAGTTAGAAATAATAATTGAAGTCTAAGAGTAGAAAAGATACGAGAAAAGATTTTATAAAGGATTGCAGTGGAATTTTGGTCAAGAACATAGAGAGAGTTTGAGCCTTCGAAGATGTAAAAAGGCGAATAGGTATAAAAGAGAAAAAAGGGATTAGAAAGATTGTAGCTTTCTCATTTCCCTACAAGGATTTTAATGGATATGAATAGATCATGATTAAATTTAATCCATAAAGAAAAATACCATTTTCATAATTACAAAATTTGGAGAAAGTACAAAGATTAGTTCTTTCTTCACTGCACTTTTTTTTCTTTCTTATGGATTAAGCTTTGAAAACTATGCAGGAAGCAAAAGAAAAAATAATATGAAACATAACTCAGCTTGCTTCAAGGTAGTATCAGGTTTATGGGGAGTTGAATATTGTAATATGATGGTCCAATTGAGGTTCTTACCCATAGTTTTGATGATAAAGAACCATGTTACTACTAATATTTTTATTCTTAATATTAATAAGCTAATATGTCAAATATCAAGTTCAATGAAAGGGTAAAGTGGGTAAATGAGCTAATTAAATCAATTAAGCAATCAAAGGATGAATAAAATAAAGAAGATGGAGTATATTTGGAGAACTTCTAAAATGGTTTTGAATCAAGTTCTATTAAAGAGATGTGTTTTTATGCTTGCAACAACTTGAGAAGTTTGAAAGACTTATTTTAGGCACACTGGTCAACTAATCTAAGCTAGTGGTTGATCAACATTAGGTTTTTTAGGTGTATACTGGTTGATCAACATAGTTGAGTGGTTGACCAATGTGACCGTAAATTTATGATTATATTGGTTGACCAATATGGCAAAATGGTCAACTAATATGTAGAATGATCAACCAATGTGTAGAATGGTCGATCAATGCTATTATAACTTATCATTATAACAATTAGTTTTTATTTCTAATGACTATTTGGAATTGTTTTAAATATAAGAAGATTATATAAAAATTGTGCGAGGTATTTTGGGCATACTAGAGGTTGAAAGAGCTATATAAGGCTAGAGAATGTATTTGTGTATGACATAACATATATTGAGCCTTTATTCATTAGTGTTAGTAAAAGAGGTATATTTTGAGTTATATGGTTATGAAATTGTCACAATTAGTGAAATTACTTAAGATCACATATGAGAGTTTCTCTTGACATTAAATAAGATTTATAAAAGGTTACTCTTTACTTATGATAAAAAAGATATTATATAGAGGGTTGTACTTCCCTTATTAAAAAAAAGATAGTGATTTTCAAGTAAAACTTAGGGAGTGGACATAAACTATGGGTTATCTCGCTGAACCACTATAAATTAGTTGTCTTCTTTTATTACATTTTTTAATTACTATTGTATTTGCTTTATAATTATCATCTACAAATTTGGCATAATTATTCATCAGAATAGATAATTCTTTCACTAAGAAGAAGAATAGTACTAAAGAACCCAATTACACTAATACAAAAGAAAAAGAATATGAAAAGTTTGAATTGAACTATATGAGAGATAATACGACTAATGAAAAAATTATATTCAGCGTACTGACTGCCTTGTCCTTGTCGAAGAGGAATTAAAATCCTAATTTGGAATAGGTATTTTTAATTAACCAGCACTTTTATGTGACTTTAGATGGCAGCTTCTTAGGGCATCTATTGACAAACCTAATAATGTTTAATAATAATGTTTCCCTTTTATTTTTTTTCTTCTTCTTTTTGATTTACATAAAAAATTAGTAAACAAAGAATAAGACTCTTAAGAATGAATTGTTCTGATAAATTTTAATGGCGACCTGAGAATAAAAATTAAATGTAAGAAAAGAAGACACAAGCAATAGTGAAATCACAAACTAACAACATTATTGACAATTTTATATAAAAAACTTTCATATTGCAAGTATACAAGTTGTACATTGTAGTATAAAAGATATCGTTCTCATGAGGATTGGATTAGTTACCTAACAATTTGAATGCACTTTGTCTAAGGTAATAAAAGATTGAATGAATTGAATTAAAATATGTTAACTAAAATTGAAATAAAATAATAAAACAAAACAATTGAATAAGTGAAGCTAGCAATAAGAATGAAGTTAATCAATAATGCAAACTTAGGGATTATTCTATCCTTATCTTGTCTTCCCTTTATCTTATTAATTCAATTATGATTGATCCTATATATCCTACAGTTTTGATTACCCTGTCTTGATATCTAATCAAGTAACCCCAATTGAAATAGCTAACAATTGAATTTTAATCTCTTGATTCACAAAACTACCCCTAATTACTCAATTGGACAATCCTAACGATATTTAACTCACAACTAAGATCTCTCCTTAATTGTTTATTAATATGATATTTGTAGATCTATTAAGGTACCAACTTTCGTTACGCAAATTAACACATATAACTTTGATTCAATCTCTTGATTTCTTATTAAGTATAAGCATGACAAATACCATAAAGAAATACTATATTGAATTGAACAAGAATAAAGTTAAAGAAAACAATTCAAAAATAATCCCTAAAATGGGTTTAGAAATCCATAATCATGTTTAACATCCCAATAATCCAAATTAACATCCAAGACAATGAATGAAATATAAGAAGAGAAAAGAAAGAAAACAATTTTAAGTCTTTATCTGGAAATTTTGGAAAATTGTAGTTGACCGTGATATTTCCAGTTTGATAAGCTTCTTTATAATGTGAAGCCTCCTTTCTGTGTTTTTCTTTGCCTTAAATACTTATCGATCCTTTTAGAGTTCTTTTAAGGGTTTTTTCTCATTAATTTTGGTTCCAAAAATATACCTTAGTTGTCAAAAGTATGAAAAACTCGTAAGCTGGAAAAGTTGTATACGATCGTGCATTATGGATGCACCATCATGCAGCTTGCCTAGACTCTCTGTCACAAGCAAGGGGCTTATCCCCATGTAGCTAACATGTCTTCATCTTTTTTTCAATTTTTCCTATTTCTACTCACTAACAAACGCATCAAACAATTATTAAAACATAATATTAAGATTAAATCCTTGATCTAAAATAGTCAAACAATTAAAACACATAAAAAACTAAGAAGAACACAATTCTATGTCTTAAACACATGATTATCATCTAAGAAAACACTTAACAATACATTTAAACATCTAGAAAACATACTTTGATGTACACCTATTAAAATCCCTACACTTAAATCTTTTCTTATCCTTAAGTAAAACTAAACCACTAACAAACGAAACATAAAAGAACATAATCATGCAACAATGCAATAATGGTACAATGACAACAAATTTCATGGAATTAACTTAACCTTAATCAAAATAGTGACCCCTTATTCATGCACTTATAGCACTTATAAGCATGCACTTATTATTATTGATCAATTAAAAAGGTAAATCCTCACAAAGTAACCCTTCATGAGAATTCTTACTATTTTAAAAAGATTAGTAGGTTTAATTTTATTACAAGCAATGTCTTTTTATATTTTCTTTAAAGTCATCTAGTCTTGACGCGAAGGCAAATGCCTTATCATGAATGCCCCCGGTTACTCAATTAGGTTACGTTTTTATTTAGCCTAGTTGGAGTGTCATTTTAACCTTTTGACACAAAGAAATATATTTTATCGTGAATGCTCCCAGTTACTTAACTATATCACAACTCTTAATAGGCTACCAGCTCTATTCTTAACTTAATTTTCTTAAAAAGGACCAACGAAATAGGCATTTTATTTAACATTTTTTTTTCAATTTCTCGACCTACCTTATTTCTTTTTCGATCAATCACTCTCATAAAAGGTTACTAATGAAGCCTACCAACTTAAATGAACATAATTATAAATGTATCCTAATAAATGTCATTACGTAAAATAATAGGAGTCTGATTGAGCCAAGTTTATCTTATAAATTGGCTGCATTTTTATAAGTGTTAATGAACTTTTTGACTCCTAATTGATGA
>JANZLH020000078.1:3041184-3054563 GCA_026770325.2 Erythroxylum fimbriatum
GGGAAGTCCCGGTAACAAAAAAGTTTTGTTTTCCGCACCTGGTACATGTGATGTACCTCCCGGGATTTTCCTACAACGTGTTGGCTTTCAGTGGCTCTCTTATGTCCCTGTTGTCATAGACAGAGTCTCCCCAACCTAAAAACTTGTTGGTGATGAGTTTTTCTATTTTTAATCACTGGAAAATGGATTTACGTGTTCAACCATGGTTAGTGATGTGTTCTTTCTGTCTTTAATTGCTAGAAACTAGGTTTATATAATTAATTATTGTCGTTGATTCTATCATAGTCGTAGTCTCTCTTCCTTTGTTGAATAAGTGGTTGCTATTTAAAGTTCATCTTCTCATTAACATCTTTTTTGTATCAGTTACACTATGAGTAACTTCAAACTGATAGTACTGATGGACAACCACACATTTTGGTTCAACAAATCACAAATCGGAAGTTGAAAGGAACAAATTATGTTGCTTAGGAGAAGGTAGTCATTGTCTATCTTAAAAGTCTAGGTAGGTATGAGCATCTCACAGATCCAACTCCTGATACTAAGTCACCAAGATACAAGACGTGCGAACAAGATGATAATCAAATAATGACAAGCTTATGGAACACTATGGAGCCAAATATTGCTGATATCTGTCAGCAAGTAAACTCAACAAAGGAGTTATGGGAGTATGTGCGACTTTTATTTTCTAGTAATGTTACTCATATATATGATTTATCTGTAGAGTTGTTCAAGTGTGAGTAGAGAGAGAAGAATCACACCGAGTACTTTTTAGAAAGAAAGAATTTATTTATCGAACATTTAGCAACTCATCCGATAACAACAAATAAATATCAACTTCTGATGGAAAGAGGAGCGTTATTCGTGCTAAAATACCTGGCTGGCTTAAGGCTACAATATAAAGCAATTCGGGCTCGGATACTTGATGGAACCAAACTTCCATTCCTTGCTAAGATATATTCACGAATATCTCGATCATTAAAGGGGCCAACACAAGAAAGTGGTGACAAGTCTACTCTCACTGTTCACAATAGTGGAAGAGGTGATGGAGGTCGAAGTAATCGAGGTGGTCATGGTGGTAGTGGAGGAAAGGGTAGAGGAGGTCAAAGAAAATGTGACCATTGTGGCAAGGATGGACATGTTCGGGACTATTGTTCGGACTTATACCCACGGTTGCATCTAAAGCCCTCTCAGTCTATTAATATTGTGAAGGATTCTAGTGGTTCTAGTTGTTGTGCCTCAACAAGTGGAAACAAGTTAGTATCTGAAGAAGAATATGCAACTTTTCTTCAATATTAGGCGGCCAAGCAAGCTACCACACCAATTGCATCGTTTGCTCGCCTAGGTAATCACACAGCTTGTATATCATCCTTTGTTAAAACTTGGGTTATAGATTCAAGAGCCATTGACCGTATTGCAAGTAACCCAAATTTTTTTTATCAAATTACCCTTGTACCAGACTCTACCAACGTACTGTTACTAATGGTTCCATTACTAGTATAAGTAGAGTTTGCACTTCTTTTCCCTCTCCTTCAATGACGCTATCATCAACTCTATATATCCCAAAATTTCCATTCAACTTAATGTCTATTACTAAACTAACCAAGTCATTAAATTGTTTTGTCTCTTTTTTCTCTCATCATGTTGTTACCAAGATTTGAAGACAAAGAAGAAGATTGAAAGAAGGCACGAATTTAAAGGTCTCTGCTATTTTGACAAACGTACAACTGCCTGCTCAACTGTTGCTTTACGTCTCTAACTCCATAGTCGCCTTGGTCATCCATTTATTCAAAAATTAAAGCAATTGATTTTTAATTTGAATTCAATTCATCATCTAGATTATGAGTCTTGTCAACTTAGGAAACATCATCATGTTGCTTTTCTATCTAGAGGTAATAATAGAGTTGAAAGCTCTTCTATGTTAGTTCATTCTAATGTTGAGGTCTATCTCATGTGACCTTGAAACTTGGTTATTGTTACTTTGTTGATTTTATTGATGATTGGTCTAGAATGACTTGGTTATATCTAATGAAAGAATGTTCTAAATTGTTTTCTACTTTTCAGTACTTTTTCTTTGAAATCATAACTCAATTTGGTTGTCCTATTTGTATCCTTAGAAGTGATAATGTCAAAGAGTATTTTCTAATTCCTTTCAATCTTACATAAAAAATTGATGTATAATTCACTAATCTTCTTATTTTCAAACACCACAACAAAATAGTATTGCTAAAAGGAAAATTGACATATCATAGAAGTTGCTCACACCTTATTAATTGAGATGAAGGTTCCTAAGAATTTTTGGAGTGATGTTATCCTTACTACTTGCTATCTTATTAACAAAATGCCATCCATTACTCTCAAAGGTTAAATCCCTCATGTTCTGATGTTTCCTAATACTCCTTTGTTTCCTCTTCAACATTGTATCTTTAGATGTGTCTATTTTGTTCACCAACTCCAACCAAGAATTGACAAATTATCTCCACGAGCCATCAAACATATCTTCCTTGGTTAGTAGAGGTCACAAAAAGGTTATCATTGTTACAGTCCCTCGCTTAAAAGATTCTTTGTGTGTGCAGATGTGATATTCTTTAAGAACACATCATACTTTTCTGAAAGTCAAGATGCCAAAAGCTTTCATCATTGTTTGCCATCACTTTTTGGTAACTCTTTGGATAATTCTGTTAAAAATTCAAACACTTCACCTACAAATTCCAATCCTTCTTCCCTTCATCAATTGTCTCGAGTAGATTTGTAGGTTTATTCCCGTTGACCTCATCGAATGGTAGATGGTCATGTGGATGAGTCCTCTCCTCCAGTGTCTAATTTGTTGCCAAATCCGAAAATCAGTGACCTAGATTGGCCTATTACTTTAAGGAAAGGTAAACGATCTTGTACCCATCATCTGATTTCTAATTTTGATTCTTATAACCAAGTATTCCCTTCTTTTTGTTCTTTTCTATCAAACTTGGATTCTGTGTTTATACCTAAGGGTATAACAGAGGCCATACAAAACCCTAGGTGGAAGCAAGCTATGCAAGAGGAAATAAATGCTTTATGGTCCAATGATACCTGGAAGCTTGTTAATCCTCTTCCCGATGCCTCAATTGTTGGTTGTTGATGGTATATACTATTAAGACACTTGTTGATGGATCTATCGAACGACTCAAGACTCGTCTTGTTGTTAAAGGATACACACAAGTCTATGGTATTGATTATTCTAAAACCTATTTTCTCCTGTGAAAAAAATGACGTCAGTATGGATGTCACAACTTATTTTTGGCCTCTCTACCAACTTGGTATAAAAAATGCATTCCTCCATGGTGATCTCGCAGAAACAATCTATATAGAGCAACCTTCAGGGTTTATTGCTTAGGGAAAGTCTAAGAAAGTGTGCCTATTGAAGAAATCCTTATATAGGTTAAAACAATCTCTTAGAGCATAGTTTCGACGATTTAATTCAGTTGTGAATAAATTTGGTCTTAAGCAGTGTGGAGTAGACCATTTGGTATTCTATCAACACACAAAAACTGGTAAAATTCAGTTGATTGTATATGTTAATGATATTGTTATTACTAATGATGATCAAAATGGAATTCATAGATTGAAGGAATTCCTGCAACAATAATGTCAAACAAAAGATCTTGATCTATTAAAATATTTTTTGGGAATCGAAATTGCAAGATCTAAAGATGGTATTTGTCTCTCCCAATGTAAATACGTTCTCAATCTCCTAGAAGCTGACTTGTTAGGATGTAAATCAGTGGATTCTCTAATAGATCTCAACCTCAAACTTGATATAGATCAAGGAGAACTTTTGAAAGATCTAGAAAACTATCGGAGATTGATTGGCAAATTAAACTATCTTACAGTTACTAGGCCTAACATTTCATTCATTATAAGTGTGGTTAGACAATTTATACAATCCTCTTAGACTAGCCATTGGAATGCAACTATTCGAATCTTAAGATAGCTCGAGCGTAATCCTAACAAAGGACTCTTATATAAGAACCACGAGCATTGTTCAATTAAGCCTATAGTGATGTTGATTGGACTGATCAGTGATCCACTACGCGATATTACGTGTTTATTGGTAGCAATATGATTTCATGAAAAAGCAAGAAGCAAATAGTGGTTTCTTGTTCAAGTACAAAATTAGATATAGAGTCATGGCGTATACAACTCGAGAACTTGTCTGAGTATAACATATACAGGAACTTGGATTTCAACTAGCACAACCTGTGGAGCTAATGTGTAATAATCAAGTTGCCATTTACATTGCTTCTAATCCAATTTTTCCTAAAATGACAAAGCATATTGAGGTAGATTGTCACTTTGTTAAGGAAAAGGTTCAACAACCCCAGGACACAAGTGAGTTGATAAGAGGCTCTCCCGACTTAAGTAAAGTCGCGGGTTCAAACCGTCCTCATGTATGCAGCCGTTTAAAACTGGGACCAAAGCTTTGCCTCCCGCAAGGAACTTACCCGGCTCAAGCAAGGATCAGTCTGGGAGTGAATGACTTAAAGGTGCCTTTCTATAGTTGGAATCCTCCTAAGACACCTCGTGATAAACCAAAAAAAAAAGTTCAACAAAATGTGATAAAAACCACGCATGTGAATTCTCACGACCAACTAACTGATCTACGTACTAAGTCTTCGGTTGGAAGTCGTGTAACACAACTGTGTTACAAGCTTGGAGCTTACGAGGGGAAGTGTTAGCGAATAAGATTTGATATGATTCAAATTTAATATCTTAGGTGATATGATAAATATATTTAAGAATTACATAAAAATTATGATTTGATTTTGATTGTGATTCTAAATGTAACTTACCTTGTATGAAATCTACTATATAAAGGAGCGAGAGCTTTTGCGTTAAGGAAGCTCTTTCATCCTCTCTTAGTTCTCAACACATACAACCTGAGTTTATGGAAGATCAATAATCAAATATAACATAATTTTGTCATATTCATTTATTTTATTTCCATGTGAACATGAACCAAACCAAATGATGGCTCGGTATGACTTGGCAAAAAGAGGCCACAAAATGATGTCCTTGATTTCTATATGTTCTTTGGATATCCCTTCCTTTCTCTAGTATCTTACAGATTTGTCTTTGGTTTACCACTCGGAGTGACACGCCTTGTCACTGAACGCATCGTCACGAATTCCTCGGCAGTAGAAGGGTGAATTCCAACCTGTACGTAAAGAAGTTTAGTCGTGCAATGTATACTGGAAGTTTGCAAGAAAAAATTATTATAGGAACATTAGGAATTTCTGTTGAGAAATTGCATACTTCTGTTACCACCCTGGCTTACAGGAAAAGTTCTTACCGTGCTATCAAATTGTGCCTTAGTTGCTCCACACTTCAATGCTATACCAATGCCCTAGCAGAATGCATCAACATGGCAATCAGAAACCAAATCAAGTACTAAACCAAATATGTAAAAAGAATATCCATGTCAACTCAGGCAGCTAAAATTCACCTTGTTTGGAAGTGAAAATTATACTAACTCTAGGATTGGAGCTTAATTAACCTGTAGTGATTGTCCATACTTGATTTTAAATAAGCTTCACTAGCTTTTCACAGACAATTCCAGACAAATTGTCTATCTAAGAGGTCTAAATTAATTCTTAGGATGGTAGATTCCCCTTATCACAAAATTGGCAGCGATCAAGGCCAGTTCATGGAGGTTCTCATGACTTCCTGAAAGCTAGAGGCAACAACGATCTTTCTTTCTACGCCAAAAAGCTAAGCTTATATAATGATAGCATTCGGTGTACATAGAATTATGGATTGAAGTAACCATGTCTGAAACTACATTTCCTACAAATAGTTTATAACGCAAATTTTTTAATCAGTTTGGAATAGAGCACACCCAAGAACTGATAAACATGTAGCATAAGAATTATGAACCCAAAATCAAGTTGAATTGAGGTTATTAATTACAAATAGTAAAACAAGTGATAGAAGTTTTACATTTGGGATCTTTATTTAAGAGGGCTGTTATTTGTTATACCTGCATAATTTCAGCTGCATCTGGTCCACACATTGAGGCCCCAAGAACTTTATCTGTCTCAGCATCAACAATGAGCTTCATCACTGTCTTTTCTTGTCGTCTGGAAAACATTACAAACCAGATCAGAAAAGAACATGCATATTTTGAGCACTTCAACTTACAAGAATAAATCAGAAGCCGAATTATCTGAGGCAATTGATATTCAGATTGAAGATAACATTCTAAATCCTTAATTAAGATTCCTCAAACAGAGAATAGTTTATTTTCATAAGGGAAAACTAAACTATTACTGTCAGAAAAGTAGAAAGGATTATTTCAAATAAATAATACATATGGACAATAAGCTTATAACTTTATGGTTTCACCAGATTCTAATTTGTAGTTATTACAAATAAATCCTGCATCTTATCTCTAGTTTATTGCTACATCATAAAATGTTATTTTGACAGCATACTTATCTCTAGTTTTAGAATATAATGCAGTTAAAGAGACAGATATGAAAAGAAAAGGGATAATATGGGTTAACTATCAAGTGAGGTGAATAATTATCGTCTTTGTTTGTTTCAATTATGTTGGGGCATTAGTACAACATTAAGACTTCTACCAAAACTTCATTTTTTGTACAAAAGCAACATTAAGACTTCTACCAAAACTTCATTTTTTGTACAAAAGCAGTAATAGTACAACTTCGAGATTTATATCATGATGCAAAACGCAGTACATATATGATCTAAAATACAGTACTTACCCAGAAACAGTGTTCTTCATAGGATTGAAAGTTGAAGTGAAAACCAAGATATCCCCGCTTGCTTGCTCCAGAGCCTGCTCTTCACTGAGGCCTACTACAGAAAGAGGTGGTATACTGCAAAGGAGAAAAATTATCACAACAGTGAAGCAGAAGTAAGCAAATCATCATAGAACATGAAACAGAGGAAGGCACACAAAGATGTAGGAGGTTTCATCAAGGACCTAGTATTACAACATTCTTAGGTAATTTCGCCAAGAATAGAGAACAAAGGAGAATGATCAATGTAGCCCAACTCCAATTATTACAATCAAGGTTTACTTGAGCTTGAGTATATAATGTTGAATACCAAGTACATTAATGACAGAGTAACATCAACATAGGAATAAGCTTGAGAAAAGGATAGTGAGAATATCATCGAGGCACTGTGGAAGGCTATGAAATATAAGACATGACAAGAGTTTAGTGGAAATATCAGTAAAATGCAATCCACCCCATTGTGCCTACAAACTTTTCCCTCTACCATTTGGTTAATGTGCTTCAATTTCAACACCTCCTATGCTACAAATAAATACCACTATTCAGGACAGTCCCACGTATATAGTTAAGTCTTAACTTCACAAGAACACATATCTTGCACCTTTGTACCGTGCACAGGTATCAAAAACATTGGAGCACCTTATACTACTTGAGATGCACCAGATGTCATATACTCAGATTAGGGATGTGTATCTGGGTACTTGACTTGCTAAAAAGGATAGAATATGGAACGCAGCCTTAAATTGGCTTATGACCACAGAATATTTCCATGTTATACAATACTCCTTTTAAAGCTTGTGGATTCTATGTTAGTAGTCCTTGACATCTCATTATTCAATATTGGATTACTAGTCCAATGATCTTCTCTAGGCTTACTGAGCATTAATCAACCAACTCAACCATCTCAACTTCATCTTTCAATAAGAAAAAATGAATTCTCTATTAGCTTAACTGAGCAACTAGACAAATTAAAGTGTCATAATTGTCAAGCATAGCTCTCCTGTACCATGATTGCATTACAGTTTCGCCAGGAAAGTAAAAGGGACAGCATCTCTTTCTGTTCTCTTAGGAAGTCACAGTCACTCTTTTCCTCCTCAACACAAAGAAACTACTTCTATCAGCTAGATGCACAACTGATTTGGAGGAACAAAACTTGTCTATAAGTTGTTCGGCATGAGGAATAGAGGTTTTTAACCACTATATCCAAATTATCACGGGCTCTGTAGTAAGAAAGTGGAAAACCTCTTCTTCACAACATGACAAGACTCATGAAATTATAGTTTAGGCTATTAAAAGCCACAACATGGAACTTACGTATCAGAGTATATGATGTAAGGAAAAAAGTGACTGTGACTCTATTATCACCAACAACTAAGTAGAACCAATAGATTTGGGGATGGAGGTATTACCTAAAAACAGCACAAGGTATATTGCTATAATCTGGTTGGCTAGACTGCCCCCCAAAAACAGTTTTCTGCATTAAGCAAAAGATATAGATTCCATCACAAGCATATTGGATAAGAGTGGACGAGGGATTCTTTTAACTAAAGAGAGGAATTATGAGGTCTAGGCAAAAGACATACTGCAAAACATGTTCCCTCCATTAAGGCAACAGGAGTGAGGTTCATTCGGTTTGTGACATCACCAATAGCCCAAATGCTAGGTATGTTGGTGCGTGAGTACCCATCAACCTGAAGAACAAGGGTGGTCAAATACCACAGTAAAGTTAATTCTAGTTGAACATCAATAATATTTTCTAGTCAGCAATGGATGCTCTGTAGTGAAGTTTTCATCATTGCAGCCCCCTCCAACAACAGATCATAAGAAATTTAATCAAGAGCATACTAGTTGAATGGATTGTGTATGTCTAAAGATAAACTAATAGATAGTGCTCAATAACCTTTACAGCTCCAGTCTTATCAAGATCCACACCTACAGCTTCCAAATTCAACCTCTTTGTGTTTGGGGCCCTACCTGCAACGTACAAGAGAAGAAAAGTTCTATTAAACAACTTCAAGTGAAGAAAAGACAATTCCTTCTGTTAAGCAGAAAATGGAAATGATACCAAAGAACAAATACATTTAGGGAATGGAAGCAAGATAATAGTCTGTACCTATTATCGCACTCATATAAATTACGTAGAATGTACGAATTTCATTGAAATGTTCCCCAAATCATACATTTTTGGTCTTCTAACTTTAAAGATTAGATCCCAAAGCCTCGACAACAGATGACAATACGGTCTTATGGCTCAGATCACCGAGAAGAACAGTACAATTTGAAACAATTAATTATACTAAAACATCAGAGATTCACTGCAAAACTAATTGATGTTTGGAAACTTCAACCAAATCTTGACAATCTTAGGCAATACAATTGCTATGCTGCATAACAATTGTTACATTCCCTCTGCACAATCCAAAGCCATCAAAAACACTCTTATTCTATTTCACTGTGTGAAGAAAATGTTAACATGGCTAAACCACAGTATTTATATCTAGGCTCCAAGTTGATTGGATTCGCAAGTTATTTAATAAAAGGAATGATATCTAGTCATCCCCAACGATTAAAAAAAAAAACCATATGCTTAAGTGTGTATAGTTTAAACAGGGAGAATAATTACCAGTGGCGAAAAGAACAACATCAGCAAACAACTCCTCTCCATGATCTGTTACCACTTTTATGCCATCTTCTGACTTAATCAACTGTATTATCACATTTATGGTTACGTAATATACATTGAAGAAGTGATAGAACAATTTACATCAGTGAGTCAGGAAAAAAATCATAAATGGAAACAAACACAAGAATAATTGGAAAATACCTCCTTTAAACTTGTCCTTGGATGCATATTGATTCCCCTGCCTTCCAGATTTCTGGCAACCACTGCCCTCATTTCGTCATCAAAACCTCTGCATTTGGATTTAACAGATTGGTTTTTGTGAGAAATACAACTACAGTCTAAGGCTGAAGTTATCAAGTGAAAAAGGTCTTGTTAATCCCCTTGTTGAGAATAAGTTGTACGATGGAATAAACAACATAACAGAGATTACATTCATATATTGAGAAAGAACAGGATTTACTTGTTTCAAACCATTTTAAAGAGCCACTGTAAAATTGCTAATCTAAGTCGACAATTATACCCTCATCCATGATACATACTCATCAAACAAATTACTTTGCAAAAGTAAACTGCATGATGCAAATCAGAAACGAGTTGAGTTGTCAATATTTCAACAAGCTAAGATTTTGGCAAAAATCCAAAGTTCGCGAGGCATGCAATTTAACATGAATGAAACCTTGACATCTTTTTAGGGCTCTAACTTGGCATTCAAGATAAGAAAGCGGAATCAAAACTGTAATATGACCTTAATGGCAGTTCCTTTCTGAAAAACAGATCAACCGTGCAACCAAAGCCTCGCCATATTGAAGCAAACTCAACAGCAATGTACCTAAGAAAGAGACCATCAAATTTCATAAACATGCTAATTGGACTAGCAGCAAATAGAAATCAGAGCATATGTGGCGGAGTTTTACCCTCCACCGAGCACCACAGCACGCCTAGGTAACTCTTCCAAACTTAAGGCCTCATCAGAGGTTATAGACAGCTCCTATATAGTATAAAGGAAAGTTAATAAGACAAACCAAAGCAAAAAGAAAAACTATTTTTGATCTAAGGAAATCAACAATAACCTGCCCAGGAATAGCAGGACGTTGGGCCCTACTGCCAGTTGCAATCAGAATATGCTT
Source organism: Erythroxylum fimbriatum (assembly GCA_026770325.2). Taxonomy (NCBI): domain Eukaryota; kingdom Viridiplantae; phylum Streptophyta; class Magnoliopsida; order Malpighiales; family Erythroxylaceae; genus Erythroxylum; species Erythroxylum fimbriatum. The sequence continues at coordinate 3,051,732 of JANZLH020000078.1, forward strand.
TGCTGTGTAGCTCAATTTCGTGCCATCTAGTTGTGTCACCTCAACTTCATTAGGACCAACGATCTTCCCCTCTCCTTCATATAGTTTAACCCCAGCATTAGAAAGTAAACGCTTGTAAATTCCATTCAATCTGATAATTTCATCAGTCTGCAATTTCATGTAACTAGAATCAGTGCACAATCAGGTATAATCTTTAGACTTTAGCAAAAAACAAACATAAAGAACTAGGACAAAAAGATTCTCAGAAGCAGCATCAGATGGCAGAGAAATGTAATTCTAGTTCTCAGTCATAGGTCTACTAAAGTCCCTTAAAGACATAAACAATCTCTCAAGTAACACATCCCACACAGACCCCATCGAATCATCACTAAACCCAACAAATGTGATCTCAACAATAGCAGTAATCACAAAGTAATCCAACTCACTCACACCAGCTGTCTCCCAATTGAAACGAAAAACTCCACCAACATTACAATATTCATAATTCAAAAACCACCAAATGCGGCACATCAAAATGGACAATCCCTATTCAGGCAGACAAAGTTTGTCAAATTTATTAACTGAACCACTTTGTAGCTAACAACTAGCCTATCTCAAAGGAAAGAAGTAGCTAATTGTATATGAAATTCCTCCTCGTTTAACATTCAAAATGAAATGAGGGTAGTTCACAGAAAGCATCCTAGAGGACCCAGAATAGCTCCTACCAAAGAAAACTGCAGAAAACTGGAACAGAGTAGCTCAACAAGCAATTATTCTCTTCATCATACTCCCATAGTAAAATAAATCAAGACTTGATTGGCATGGAGTTAAAAGAAGGTATTTAAGATTATAAAATACGTAAACTGAACTGAGAAATTTACCAACCTTCTTTTGCAGCAGTTTTTTCCAGTTGAAATCCACTCTTTCATGCAGTTCCCATCCGTAGTTCCTAGCATCCTTCAACACCAAAAGCACAATTCCATCCAGTTTACATAAACAGTAATGTTAAAATATTTATAAAGTTCTGACTAATCCAAAGGATAGCAAATGATAGCAAAGATGGCATCAATTAATTAAAATAGTAACATTAAACATCCCACTTAAAGCACTTCAGCACCAGACTACTGGAATAAGCTAAAATATGAAAGCAAGATGAAACGAAATCAGACTGAAAACTATAGAATTGATAAACATTCAACGAAATGGAGTTCATTGATATGTTAATAATCATTCATCAGTCACAGTATACATTGACACCTTTGCACGAACTTCAATTCTTTATGCATCTTTTGCTCGTTAACAAGAGGAATAGACAGATCATTTTCCAAGAATCTAGATCCTGGCAAATTATTACCTCAATTTCACCTCCAAAAGCTGCTCCATATACTAAAATCTTCTTTGGAACACACCCTCGAATAACACACCTATAAAATCAAAAGTCAGATACACCAAGGACTGTTGACAACTAACCTATGAATAAATCACTCGGCAATGGTCATCAGAGTTTTACTTAATTACGTTTAAAAATCCGCTATAACATTGTTTCCATATAACAAAACAGTAAAAGTTCAGCAATAATGAATGAAAATGATCATGTCGATAATATACTACATTAGGGTGAAACAATGCAGCATATATTCAATAACAGTGAAAGAAATGAACGTGAAGCTTGTAGCATAATGAACTCACGTTCCACCAACGCCCCCAATCACCTCAGAACTGATTGGATGAAATGGTAGCTCACAAATTCCAACCTTCAAAAAGAGGAAGCAGGGGAACATCAGCTAACAGATTATATTTAAATACAGACGAAGAATTTTTATATTAAAAAAAAGGCATTCTGATAAAGATTAAAGAAGACAAAATCCAATTCTCTATTGAGGAAAAGAAGAACGACACATGTCAATTTGCATTTTCTCAACTTTTTAGTGAAATTAAAAAGAAAAGAGAGGAGAGAGAACAATTCAACGTACTTTGCTTCTTTAGGCCTACTAGATAGAGTCGATTTGCCGGCATTAACAAATTTCCTCCAAAATTATAAATAATGGTCACAAATTTGGATTAGAGACAAAGAGAGATGCTGACAAACCTTAGCTCCAAAGTTAGCTGAGAATCGAGCAGCGCGAACACCACCACTACCAGCACCAATAACGAACAAGTCAAAATCAAATTGAGCCTCTTCATTAATAGCAGGATTGTTCACTTCACCATCGATAAGCATCTTTCTTGCCATGATTTTTTATATCTAAGTAAACAATTCAATGTCTAGAAAATAGGGGGGAAAATACAGAGTAAATCAGAGCTCAAAAGTGAAAGAGATCATAAAAATACTAAAAAAAAGTAATAAAAATATTAACCAAAAGTTGGTAATTTGACAATTTCTACAACCGCCTACAATCTATAGCAAAACTGAGCCTCAGAACTAAGGAGTTGGGACTTAGGATCTCTGTTAAATGAAACAGGAAATAGTATCTCCGATCATACCTTTTGCAAACACGTCTCTCTACTTTTAGAACAGTGATGGAGGGCAAGAGCCTAGGTTTCAATGATCTTTATATATATGTGTGTGAGTGAATGGTGATGCCAACAAACTTAGCCAACAAAATTAACGAACGGAACAAAATAAAGTAGTTCCGAAGTCCTAACCAAGGTGATAAAAAAAGGCAAATCTTATAAAAGAGCCCTTACGATATACTTGATTATTCATATTAGCTCTTGTATTTTTAATTCGTTCACCTTAACTCTTGTATTTTTTATTCTCATTCAAGATATCCCAATTAACTATTTTCGGACAAATTTGTCCTTAGATTCAAGAGATTAAAAAATATATATTTCAATAATCTAAATGTAAAT
>JANZLH020000078.1:3067428-3085093 GCA_026770325.2 Erythroxylum fimbriatum
TGACGCTTCCTAGTAGAAGCCGAAAGATGAAAAAATTTTGAGTTCATGTCACCCTCAGCCAACCAAAACTCTTTTGCTCGTTGTTTCCATTTGAGGCACTCAAGGTCTAATAATTGAGCCAATTCTGCTTGCACGGTATTGTAGGCGTTGCTATTAATAGACCGTATATTTTCCAATCGGCGTTTTAATCGTCTCTTCTCCATAACGAGAGCACGGTCATAATCACGTCCCCACCGCTCTAATACGCTACACAAAAATGCTTTCTTATCCATAATATCACCCGGATGTTCCCAAGCAGCCTCCACTACCGCAAACAACTCAGCCTGCCTCAACCATGAGTTCTCAAACCGAAACCGACGCTTATTCCATGAGAGCACAGCAGCATCAGTAGATAATAGGATAGGCGAATGATCGGATACCGGTGCCACACCGGCTTTAATTACGGCAGTAGTAAAGTGATCAAACCACGCCGAATTAGCAACAGCTCGATCTAGTTTTTCGCGAACCCAAGAAGGAGTGCCTCTACGCCGCTCCCAAGTGTACGAATAACCCAGCCACTCAACGTCTTGCAAATCACAATCCTGCAAAGCTTGTCGAAACCCCTCAAACAAGTAGTGTGGATGATCAGCACCACCAATCTTTTCTGACGTAGACGCTAAGTCGTTGAAATCACCAATAACAAGCCACGGAACGTGGGCACCTCGATTCAAATTACGAAGCATAGTCCACGAATCAGACCGTCGATACCGCTCAGGGAAACCATAGAAACATGTGAGAAACCACTCAAACCCATCCTCCATAGTAATCTGTACATCAATCGAATTCTGCGAAGGCCGTACCACCTCAACGGTACGAGAATCTCGACAGAAAACAGCCAACCCACCACTTCTTCCAACTCGATTAACACCAACACCAACAGCAAACCGTAACTTCACACGCAACTGCTCAATATAGTCACTAGTAACCAAAGTTTCAATAAGAAAAACAATATCCGGCCTATGTTGACGAACCAAATCGTCAAGTGCTTGAACTGTCTTAGGGTTGCCGAGTCCCTGACAGTTCCAGCTCATAATTTTCATGGCGACTGGTCGGCGGCCATCAGAACGAGGGGGAAGGGAACAATAGGAAAACCCTAACAAGCAAAAAAACCCCAAAAACGGGAGAAAACCCCTATTATTATGTTGAATATTTTTATTCACCATTCTTTATTTGAGAGATATTGTATATTTAACACAATTTTTACTTTTGGCAATTCTCTGAGTAGCTCATGTATATTACACGTGCATCTACCATCTTTTAACTTCTTATTCTCAAGTTTCAATATTTTACTCTCAACTCAGTTATTTATAATTGATTTTACCTTTTCATTACAATCTTCATTCATGTATATGAAAGGGTAAAAATTATGATAGCTATTATCCCAAAATAAGATTATATAGAATCTCATCTTGATCATACCTTGAGGAGTCCCACTTCAAGCCGACTAAGTCTATTAACAAATAATGTTCACAAGTAAATAATAAGATTTATTATAACATATATCTTAACATACACAATAACATTCTCTATTTCCACTTTCACCCTTTAAATAACAAAATTACTTGTATGCAAGTCAACGACGGAGCCAAGAATTTAAGATAGGAGGGCTCAAATATGTAAGTTTTTAAATCTTGAGGGGCCCAGTGTACTAATAAGCTCCAAATAACTCTGTTCTTGCATATATATATATACACATATATATATATATATATTAAAAATTAAAATATTTAATTTTTATAAATTTTGGAGAGTCCAGTATATCACTGGGCCCCAGCTAGCTACGTCCCTAATGCAAGTAATATTAATCTACCCAAAATAACATAAGCATTGCTTATGTTGTAACAACTATCTAACTTATGGGCTTCAAATGCTTACATATAATCAGTATTATCATTGGAACTTCAACTAGTTTGAATTCTAAAACCAACTAGTGTTTCACTCATTTGAATGTGAAAACATCTTGATTAACAACTTACCTTTTTTTAACTCAGAGGAAGATGTAGACAATGGAAATAGGTAATGGAAGATGCTCGAAAGCTTGCAAAGTCGAGAAGTGGTACTAAATCAGTAAATGTTAAGAGAGAGACCACAAGATTGAAAACATAGGTCTGGGGGAGAAAATAAAGGAGGGAGGGACACTTGCTAAAATACCAAAACACCCTCACTAGTATTGCTTTTATTTAAACCACATCAAATGAGCGAAACATAAACCTCAAACTCCATTTGCTAGTGATACGAGGGTTGAAAAAGAAATTTTTAACAAGTTTAAGAGTAAATTGGCAAAAATAAAAGTTTAGAGACCAATTTAAAGTTTTTGTCAAAATAAAATTAGGTTCTAGTCAATTATGATTCCAAGTATTTAAAATTAACATTATATCTACCTAATTGTAAAATATTATTTATATTGACGTATATCTTTTATTTCCAACTTAATATTGGCTATCCTAACAAATAACTTTAGATTGTACATTTATAAATAACATTGAGAGTATCATACTGAAGTTAGCATTGATTTTACTGATTAAGACTAAACATCATTTTGAATATTTTTCTAAAATTATAAATAATTGTTTAATTAATCAAAATGTATTAGATTGCAAATTGCAGAACCAGAGATACCAGCTGGGGCATGGATTATTATGACATCGTCTTCTGTAGCTCCTGGTCAAAACTAAAAAATGTAACTTTGAAGGAACAAGTGAATTCAGATTATATGAACACAGGAATTACCAAAAGAAATTATAAACTCAGGACCATAATAATATCATTCCAGCGCATCAGTTTCCTTATGTTGACATTTTCAACATAAAAAATGTTAGATTCTACTTAAAATTAACCAAATTAGAGAAGTCCATCGAAGTGGACCAGTTACCAAACCCCTTTCTACTTAAGATGGGCCGTTTGAAGCAAAAGCAAAATTGCAAATGAGTTAATATCTTTTACTTTCCATTTTCTTCTCTGCTTTTTGTTTTTTTTTCTTTCGTCATTACCAATAAGCCTTGTACTTTTAATACACCAATAAACAGGGAAATGGCAATTTTCACAGTGTTGAGTATAGATCTGTAATAAAACTAGTATTATTAGTAAAGTGTTTTTGGCATATCCTTGGTTATATCTATTGATAGATTAGCAGGCATACCCAATTTGAGAGAGGGAAAAAAAAAAAAAGCAAGAAAAAGACCATAACGACGACTCAGTGACAAATTGCTAAAAGCACAAGAGCTTGGTGGCCGGGGAAAATGCAGATCTTTCATACTCAAACATTCTCGCCACCAACTCAGGCGCCATCGATTCAAGTAAATAATTTGCGGAAAAGACCCTCTCTTGCAGAGCAGGACGCAAAGCTCTGGGCAAAACCTTTGCTGAGCCCCTTTACTTACCATGCTATTAGTATATACAGTACCCTTAACCACAGTCACACGTACTTTTGACCTGCGGAGGAGGAAACTCCAGTTCTTGCTTTGATGACAAAAAGGTGGGGGATCTCTTTGCTCTCATAATATATCACACCAAACTTCGATTTTACACCATCATCCATGCCATCATGAAGAATACAAGCCATCCCAGATGGAGAATACAAAATTTGCATGCAAAAAGTTTTCAAGGAGTTTCATTTCCATATATCAATTTCATTTTCATAAATGCAAAACTTTAAGCAAAAGTCTAGTACAACAAATGCCTAAATTACAGCACGCCATATTAGCTGTGGTACAAAAAGGCCAAAAGAATAGAAGATAAATATTATACAAAATTCAATAACAAAAAACCCATTTATATGTAACTACATTGGCTACTAAGTTATAACTCGACTATTACTCTCTTTAGAAAAGGACTTCTCTCAAACCCCACCTAGTATTTTACTTTGGGAGTTTCAAGGAAGCAGAAGATATATTGAAACCTGTTATTGAAATTTCTGTTTAGAAAGACGAGGAACTTACATGTCATTATCAACATGAACAGCTAAAAGCAGTATTGCCAAAGCACTTGGCTTTATTGACGATCTTCCTAACTCCTGTCTCACCAAGAGAGAATCTTGTACTAGGAGATAAGAGGATTCGGTCCATCACATTGATCTTAGGGGCTTCCAGAATTGCCTTGGGGAGTGATAGCGCCCATTGCATACCCCAAATTGACAGTGGTCTCATGTATATAAGGGACCGGAAGTGGCCATCAATGGTCCATGCCTCTGGAGTCTGAAACCAGTATCTGTACACGCATAAAAGCAAGATTCAGTAACAGTTGCTCCTTCAAAGAAACAAAATCCCAGAGAGAAATACTGTATCAATTTATGCAAACACAGACATTAAGAACATGCATATATGCATATTCTGCCTATGTATATGGAACAGAAAATACAAGAGAATTTCGCCATCAAACAGCAGTTCATAAGGAAGATCTTTACGTATGCAGTTGTCGCTGATGCATAACTTGGAATTTTACTTTACAAGGATATCAAGAAATTCCCAAACACACCCTCTTCCTCAAGAAAAGGTTAAAGTGCATTTGTTATACGAGAAGGAGATACATAGAAACTCTCTCAGCAGTGACAAGAAATCCCTGCTAATTTTCACCTTAGCTCTGCTGCAAGTATGAAAGAGGAAACGGAAAAAATAAAGCATATGTATCACACATTCAATTGATCTGATAATGAACACGAAGACTGCCTTCTTAAGCATTTCAAACATGATTTTCAAGCAACAACCAAAAGGGGAGTGAAATAGCAAGAACTAGTGTCATTATTTGAATAGATCCAAAAAATATTAGAAGACAAACATAAGATGAAGTTCATCAGAATTAATGAGGCAAGGAGAAATGCACTAAGCAGAACTATATGAGCCCACAGTAGAAACATTTACGGACTGGATTTACATATTGGATTTGTTGCAACTAACTTACCCATAGCCCTCTTCTGACCAGCCTGCAGTGAAAATACCTTCAGCAGTTGTGAAGGCTTGATCCTCCATCCCAGCAAGTATCATTGTAGCGGCTACACCGTACGTGACACCAGTCCAAATCTCACGTGATTGCATGCAAGTTTCATCAACCTTTCCATCGGGATGCATACCATTCACAGCACCAATCCTGCCTCCACGTACTTTCATAACATTGAAATCATAAATCTTTTGGAGAGAACTTTTAATTTTGAAATCATCAAAAAGTGGAAGCAAGCCTGAAGATGCTGTATACCACTGTCCTGCCAGTTGATCTGCCTGTATAGATTTACTATTACTACTTGACCCACTATCGTAGTTGAAATATGAACCATTCCATAGTTTTTCTTCAAATACTGATTTAGCCTGCACAAATTTGTTTTTGCACAGTTCAGCAAAGAACTTGTCACCTACTTGATAGGCCATTGCAGCGGCAGCTTGGAGTGCTGCAAGCCATAAGCAACCACAGTAAGCACTTATACCATGAACTGTCCAAGTGTCGTATGTTTGATCTGGGAACCCATCATTTTCAATAAGACCATCATCATCCCTATCAAATTGTTCCATGTACTCCATGGCAGTTCGAACTGCAGGCCAAACATCAATCCCAAATGACATATCCCCTGTTGCGGCAAAGTCTCTATACACTTGAAGCACAAATTTTGTATTCAGATCCTTCCACTTGCTGGTATCATGTATATTATATGCATTCATTTCATACCATGGATCATGTGTCCCAAGGTCATGAGGTACAGCACCTCTAACCTTGCGTATTCCCACGTCACCCTCAGCAAGAAACTTCACTTTTCTTCCATCCATTGATAACACAGCTTTGGCAAAATCACGCTGAATAGTGAGTTCAATTTTGGGAAATAACTCAAGAAGCGCAAAAGAAGCATAAAAGTGCACGTCATAGGTGCACCACATGATATATTCTACCCCTTCTAAGTACAGAAACCTACCAACGTCATCATTCTTATTAAGGGCCTCTATCATGTCAAAAGAATGATGAGACTGGCTAGGATTTCTATTTTCCCAAGGTGATGCTGATTCATCTTTCCATGAGTAAGATTTATGAAATTCTTCATCATAATCCATTAGGCCACCATTAGCAGAACCATGACCATCACTATCATACTTAGTTCCCTCCCCACTGCAGCTCACGTGTGCCTCAACTACTTTAACATCTGCGGCTTCCCCCTTCTTTGACTCATGGAAACCATGTCTTACATCCGTCTCTGGCAAGGAAGAGTCTGCACAGAACAAATATAAAACCTTTATGCTATGGCTATTTCATTCAATGAAGCATTAACAACTTGGAAATTCAATGACAAGAGAATGACTTATGAATGAGTGGTTAACATAAGTTCTGAGTATGTATGATAAAATCATGCAGAATCTCATTTTGGCAATTGAAGTATGAAAATGATAAGAGGTGGTAGATAAAAATAGATACATACCTATCCAAACTGTTCCACCAGCAACCAAGAAATAGAGTTCATTAAACAATGTGAACTTGTACCTGCAATATCAATCATGATACTAGACAAATAAATTGAAGAAAACATGAAATTATAAAAGCTACTGACACATAGCATTACAAAGAGTACAGTTAGAAGTTGATCCTAGTGATATTGGAAATATGCCCATAACTGGTTTTTGTGAGTCTAGAAAATGTAAATAATAAAGTGAAACCCTTCCACATAAGATTCTAGAGAGATGTTCAAATGAGAAATTATTCAGGATCAAATAACTTTTTCATTGAATAATAATACTCACCACTCAGGCAGCCTTTCATCCTTGAGGATAGGACTTTGCCATCTCTCAATCTCATCCTCCCACTGTTTATAATCTGATTTAGACAAAAAATAGAAAGGCATATACATTGAGCAACCTTGAAGAACAAAATTTCTGCAAGGAGTTTCAAACTAACAAATCTACTAATGGAGCTTAAACCATTTAAAAAATAAAGATGCATACTTTTTAGGGCATCATGCACCAAGTTTTGAGCGGCTTTTTCCGAGGTGCCATAAAATTTTGTGTATCTCCTGCAATGAACTAAGTGTTTTAGGAAACAAACTCAACAACACAGAACTATCCAATCAATACAGTACAATTTGTTTTCACCCATTATTATCCAACACAGTGCTTTATGTTATTCAAGTATATAGGTCTTGCAAAGAATAATGGAGAAAAGCCAACACCTAGGATAGCATATACTGCTCTCACAGTTTAACAACATAAGATGAAGATTGCAACTAGCTTCAAGAAAAAAAATTGTCATCATTAAATGGACAGTCCAAATAATGAACAACTATAGAAAATTTGGCACAATCTACTGGTCAATCCAATTAGTTAAATCAAATTGATATAAGCCAGTGTTTCTCCAATCATATCTTCACTTTGAGCAAGAACATATTAACAGAAAGTAAGGTCTCTGACAAATTTACCTATAGTATGAACTTCCCTTCAGAAATCTTATTTTTGGAGATGACCAAGCAAGTGCAAATGCGACTGTGCACTTTCCATGAGGTTCCACCCATGCAGAAGCTGAAACTGCAGCACAAATTGTGTCTCCAGGAGATGAAGGCATGCTAGGTCCACAATTGAAATTCTCACGATCAAATTGCCCATTCTTGGGATGAATGAAACAAGTAAACAAATATTTTGTCAAGACAAATTACATTCAGAAAGTTATTAAAAGACCTTGAAGCACACGCAATTAGATGCATGAAACTTGACAGAAACGCTTTTGCATAGAAAGATTAGCAATGCACTCCTCATCGGACAAGTAGTCTATTCTAACAAAATTGTTAAGCCAAACCTGCCAGGTGAAACTAGCAGACAAAGCTAGGAACTGTTACCTGTGCCATGTTACCCCACACATCCCTTGGTGTAATACAGCTTCCTTCAGACAGGCCAAAGCAAGGCAGAACAGTCACATTTACATTCTGAGTTTCACATGCAGCAACTGCAAAAGTAACTGGGGGATTACCCTTCGCAGTCCTGCAGCAATGTCACCATAAATAGAAATACTTGTAATGCAATGACAGGAAGAAATGGCCACAATTCAAAGGGAAAATATAAAAAAGACTTCTCATTATTTGAATGCACTAGTCTGTATTAAGAATTTTACATGATTTATTAAAACCGTAATATAGAGAAATGGTAAAGTGAAAGGTTCAACTCGTTTTGTTATCAATATTGTATCAATTTGACTGGAGTAACAGAGGAAAAGATTTAATCTTATAATATAGTCTCAAATCAGGTTAGTAATTTATAGAATTTCAACCACTGAACAAATATCCACAATTTAACAGCAACAAAAAATGAATCAAGTGAAAAGGCACTTTATGTTACATTTTCAGATACGCTACGATGCATTTTACAGGTTTTATGGCTCATTTTAACTTCACGCAGTGGAAACTGTAAATTGAAAAGTTGAACTTATGCTCTGTTACTAATGTCGGATCAAACTGGAGTAACAGAATCGTGGGAGACAGGTCAATGGCTAAATGGTCCAAAACACATTCATCCACGGTAAAATCAGGTTAGCAATCTAAATACATTTGAATTTACTAGAAAAGAATTATGACCAAATCACATTCTTATACTGTGGAGAAGTATCCATAACAGAATTGCAAACCAAACTTTAATCATGATAAGTATAAAAAAAAGTTGTGAAAACAATATATTTCTCCGGAGAATTCTAATACTAAGAAAAAGTGAAAAGTGAAAAGTATACCATAGATCATGCCATTCGCAAATTCAATACACATTTCTTATAAGCCAAGTGATGGCTCATGAAATCAAGAAAGAATAAAATTTATAGGACGGTTCTTACACAGAGAGTTGAACTTTTGATGTCTACTAAGGATAAGGGTAAGGAAAATGAGGGCAAAATAGCTGCTAAGATATCTCCCTTAACATTGGATTGAGGTTACTACTAACTGTTTGGATCCCTAATTATTGTCCTGATCATCCAAAGATTGGGAGAAACATTTATAATAAAGGGACATAACTTAATGTCCCAAGATTCTTGTGATGAAGATGGAGTCCCTCTTTATATAAACATTCTGAAACCTAATCCACTACTACACGAAATTGTAGATAAACCTCCTCCAAATCCGATATTTGTCACTGGTACGAAAATATCCACTTATCGATGTTGAGTCTTAATACCCTTTATATATATACGGTAAATTTGTAAATATAACTTATTCAATAGGGGACTAATCTAGTCAAGGACTATTACAACTACTAATCATTATCTCATAAGAGTTCTCTATAGCACTATCCCATAAGGCACCGCTTCACCTAATCCTGTTTCCATAGATAATAGACCCTAAATCAACTAACAGCTTACAACTAACCATGTCAGGAAATCCTAACCTAAAACACTGAATTTCTAAATCTCGTGTTATCATTTCCGAGAGAAAGTAAGGAATGGCACTAGTTTATATGTAAAAATTAAAAATCCTATTTCCCATTCGATCTTGGCTTTTCCCAATCTTCTAGACAACTATTTAAAGTGATAAAAACTACATAAAATTGCAACTTAGTAGATAAAATCCTGCATTGGCTAACTTTTCCACTTCTTTTGGCCCTTTTCATTAATGTTCTAGGGAAGTGTAAACACTTTGCTTCACTTAAAATGGTGAAATGACCAAGAGAAATCTGCAAACCAACCATCATATAGAGCTATTAAGGTTTGGTGACTTGCTTGTGATGTAGAAGTACACCGCAAACTCCATCGTCGCCTCTGTCAGAAAGCACAGACAACAGCATCAGACCAAAATTCAAACATAAGAACCCAAACAAGTAACAAAGAACAAAACAGGAAATATACTAACATGAATGGCTCATTGACATGATCTCCTGATAAAGATGAAACCCCTCCAACAGAATTCTGCATCCATCAGATAGCAACAAACTGCATTTAAGAACCTAGAATGCCTCTTCCAACAGTGAGTAGAATGCAAGAGAAATTTGGTGAAACAAGAACTTACCACCCATGTAAAAAGAAGGCTAACTTTTGCTCTTTCCTTTCCAGTGTTCACTAACTACAGTAGAAACATAATCATCTGGTCACAAAACTGAATTAAGATACAAAGGTCCATATATTCTATGTTTTCAAACTAAATGTATCCTCAGTCTAGTTTCATCAATCATAGAATAGGGGAAATACAGATCTTAAGGCCATTGTCAAAATATACCAAGAGTAAGTAGCCTTTAGAAAAGAATTCTAACATGCTTTCCAAGATGTTGATGTCAAATGGGCAACTGTTTTATACAATCCCAAAAGATAAAGACACAAAATCCTACATAGATGCCAACCTTATGTAGTTTATAGGCCTACGAAGATCTAAGTTTGTACATCACTATCTATGGCCAAGTGTAATACCATAAAGAAACGTCAAAAGAAAGAAAAAATGCATTATATTTTCTATGCAGAACTAAATAAACGATTACCACATATTTAAATACCACATAATCCTAATTTAGTTGAAAGGAAATATAAAACCTAGCACTAGTAATGTTCAAGCTGCTTGAGTATGCCCTTGAACCAATAAGGACACCATAATTAATGAAAATAACTTTTCTACAGGTTAGAGCCTATGGTTGTCTGGAAACGAAAGAGTATGCTTGCTCTAACCTGGCTGCTTATCAAACAATGAATATACAATCAGAATTATGACTTGGTTGTGCGGAATGACTAGGAATGTCCCACTATAATGTCCCATGGAGCACACGATGAAATAAGCTAGGGTTTAATTAACAAACAAATTTGAAATATTTCCTCTTACAAGGAACAACAACAAAAGCTAATTGGTATTTTTCTACTGGTTCAAAAAATGAAAATTTCAAAACTCTGAACTAACTGTTACAATTTATAGATGAGACTATCAGCTTAAAACATCACTTATGACCAGTTTGCAGATGTATAACTTTATCATCAGTCTACCCACACCGTGAACTTCAACAACCTAGGTTGAGAAATCATAACAGACAAGTCCAAAGTAATGGCAAATTTTTTTGAAGAAACTAATTCAACCAGCAAGTGACCTGAAATTAAATACTCAAATTTGTTAATAAATTCATTTGATTTGAGATAGCATACTGTGTAAACAAAAACTGCAGTAGGAAGACTGCTGTCTCTATAGTTATGTGGTATGAATGGTGATATTTGTCGGCAAGAGATCTTCAATTCTGGGTCTGGTTCACCTGTAAGATAAAAAGATCAACTTGAAAAAAGGGATAGAAGAAGAACACGTGATTTTTCACGCAAAAGAAAGCGATGTACAGAATGCTACCGTCATATACTGTCCATGCCCGAGGAAACAAAGCATGATATGTGGAATGCTGGCCACTCAAGTTCCAGCCCCATGATGATATACCATGATCAGTAGCTTTCCTGTGTGATAATACCAATTGATCAGTATTAGTATGGGTAAAAACCCAAGGTCCACAATTATGCCATTGTTTGGATGCTTTAATTCTTTCAAATACATGGGACCAGTGTTACACAGACTTTTTATCTTACCCTAACCCCTCATGCTGACCAGGAGCCAGCACTGAAGCATAGCTTTTATTCCCCCCATCACGAGATATAAAAATCTGCAGTACAACAATAAAATTAACTAGATCACAGAAGTGATTTCATGGTTCACATGTAATCCAAATTCATTCTAAAACAGTGGACCATAAAAAGTCTGTATCTTAAATAGATGACTTCATTCTCATAATTATCAGTATTTCCAATTCATCAATTAATAAATAAGGAAAATTATGACCAGGAGACAAATTACAGATGCAAAGTTACCTCTCTATGCATCAGCAAGTTAATTATGTACTAGTATGCAACCACATGTGATGGCTGTCGATTTATATTGAGAATCACATTCAAATGTAATGATGCAATCGATTCAGAAGTTAAAGCCCTTTCGAATTATTTAAATACGAGCTATATAGTATTTGCAGACATGACTCCTGAGGTTCTGTAACTTTGGAGACAAAAACAACCTTTGATTAACTAAAGTGTCCAAGTGCTCACCTTTAAAGCTAATCCTGAGTAGAAATCACCAATTAAATTAAACCATGCCTGACCAGCCACTCACCAATCAGTTTACCTTCATATAGTCAAAATTACACAATCTTCCTAAAGGATTACGCAGACAACTAAAACCAGAAACACTATGGTTCACCAGAACTACAAAATCAAGGTCCAGATAGGGAGGGGAAAAAAAACCTCACTGACAGAACAAACAGCTAAAGACATGTTAGCAAATCGAAAACATATAGCAGTGGAAAATAGATGGAAGTTCAAAGCTTTACAGAGAACTGATTGGCCATGACAGGTGAAGCCTCATGGGTTCCAGGTACAATCTGCCATTGTCTAAATTCGCCTCTGAAGCCTCTGGATATGCTCCCACTTCTGCAACAGAAAGTAATTTTCACAAAACTAGACAAAGAAATTAGAGCAAATCATATCAAGAGTAGAAATAGAAATTTTCTAACCACATACCCCATTCCTCCAAGTGGAACACCCTGAGATGCAGACGGCTTGCAACTTTCACGAGTAAAGGGATCAATAGGTGCTTTCTGAGAAAAACATGGAGATGCAACTTTAGCAATGGAGCTAACTCGGCTACCAAAGAAAATACAAACAAATTCTGCATTAACAAAATGGAAAATTTCACCCTTCCATAGGATGCCTCCTCCCTGACATAGGACCAAAGTCGGACACCGAGTCGGACCTAACATTCCCATAATAATGAGTGAGACTAGCGTTATACAGGAAATATCCATCTCTTAAATTGATCCACATAACTCACCATCTTTATTGCTTCCTTGAATGTAACACTAAATTCTTTCAGAATATTCGCATGGCTATTTAACCTCCTTCTCCAAGCATGTTGGGGTGGAGCAGCACTATCAGAATCCAACTACATCATTAAGAAAAAGGAATAGTCAAGAATCCAACTTAAACTGAATATCCTGACTAAATTCAAAAAATACGGTAGACAAGCAAGCATCTTCCAGTAACTAATGAAAATTGTATCGGATGCAACAAAGAGCACCACCATGCTCATACTTTGCGATACTGACTGATTGAATCTGCAACTATCCATCCAAACTAATGCTTCATACCCAATCAGTAGACTGACAAATCTGTTTAAAAATTTAAGCAGACCTCAGACAACTCCTTCGAGCTATCATTTGAAAATATGCTAAAAATGATCAAAAGGAACTAATCAACTAAACATGATCCACGAAATTTCCCGTAAATGAAACAGAATCAAAAGGAAGAAGAATTACCAGCTGCAAGGTGGCTCTGCTTACATAGTCTTCAGGAGGCCACGAATGTTTTCTACAGTGAAACAAATTGCTGCTCACCATTTTGCCTCCACTAGTTCCTTTCTTTTGGAGTCCAAAAGCTTTGAAAATGTGAAGTTTTTAGAGGTGGGACCTTTGCTTCTAAGATCTTACGGGTCACTCTTTTATCTTCCCAATCTCACTATCATTAAACGCGATCCTTAACGACGAAGAGATGGCAGTCAGAATGAGCAATATAGAATCGGTGATTGCGCAGAAACAATAAACGACAAGAGATGGGGGAGTACGCAGGAGTTGCGAGAAGAGGATCAACCGTCGTCTCTCTGGGAGATCGCCAGGCCAAGCGGTGGCGTTAGTGGAACCTTAAGCTCTGCCACTTTTCTCCCTCTAGATTGATTAACTCGAGGTTTGAAAAATAAATAGATGGGGAATTATTATTATTATTATTATTATAAGTTTAGAATGAAGCATGTCATTTACTTCTAAGCTAACTAATTACTGATAGAACGAGGTTGACTCCAATTCCAAAACATAGGTTGGTGTAAATTAAAAATGCGTGGCATGCACTCTCTGGTTCAAACTCAAACACTTTCAACGCCCTCCAATTTGGACTCAGCGACCATTCCAAAAGAAGGTGACCAAAAAGATGCGAATAGTACCAAGTGCCAATGAAAGCTTAGCTGCCTGCAATTGCAAAGTTTGCTTAGAATTATTTTGCTTCTCCTTTTCCTTTTTCGAATTGTTTCTTCTGATTGGACTTAAAGTCATGCACTGATGACATTTATCTAACATTAAAGGACACAACTCATAATTTGTATCAGTAGTTTGATGATTCATTAATCATGTTAAGATTATGGAATCTAATACAACTTTCAAGTAACATTCCGCAATTAATTTTCTACTTTTCCTTAAAAACAAATTAATTTCAACATATTAGTTTGTGAAATTAACCTTAAAAATTCCAGATCCTCGCTGTAAATTGGTTTCAGAGTAAATATGTTGCCCCATGATGTGACAGAAACAAGTTGCATGCAATTGTACGTACAACTACTTGACAAGTGCTGCTAATGAATCATAACTCATAAGCCTCCAAAACTAATCATGAATGTGTGTGGAGAAGGAAGAGCAGAATATGTGGACAAATGGCAGCCATGCACTGGATGGTATATATTTGTACTAAAGAGATACACTTGCCGAGTTCCAAATACCAAAAGATAAGGGAAATGACAGAAGGGAGAGAAAGTGTCTTGTCTTCCCGACGTTAAATTTGTAGTCATGCAGTAACGAGATACTCTGTGCTTGTAACTTGTGTCCTGTCCACGCAAGTCTTCTGTCCGTTGAAACACGAAATTTTGTTGAGAGAGTAATAGATGTAATCAATTATGCAGACTATTTTGATGTCAGCATTACATATTTTGTAAATCCACCGTCTTATCCTTCTAAAAGATATATTTGGAAGCTATATTACGAGTTAATTTGTAATTTTTCATTAAAAAAACACGAAATCTGGTTAGATAGTTAGATTAGACCGCCTGACTCTAGACTTGGGTCCAATTATACTACATACTTTGAAATTCTGATTCATCTCGTCTCTGTGTCCTCTCATGAATTTAAGGTTCTAGATCAAACTATTCAACACACAATTTTTATTACTATTGTGAAGTCATAATATGCTTTTAAGAAAAACTAATAGTGACGCTGAATACGTTAATGAAACATGATAGATAGTTCCACCTTTCAACTTATTTATTTACATAAAGCTTCACCATGTTCCTTCCATGTATTAGAAGTTAGAACCCATTTGTTGAAAGTTCTTACCAACCAGTCAGCTCCAGTCAAACTTGAAATTGTATGTGACCTATTAAATTCAGATTTATTCCTTGTAATGGTAACACTTGAGAATTTACAAATTAGAACTATTAGATAATTGGAATCTCCATTATACTAAACTTCCAGCTCATCAATGTCATCATGCGCAGCTGTTAGCATTTTTTTTTTCATGTATTAAAATGAAAATTACATTGTACATTGTAAATCATATATGGGATGAGTTTTATATCCAACTAGCAACTAACAAATGAATGACATGACATGGGATGAGTTTTATATCCAACTGTACTTAGGAAAAGAATAAAACGAGGTTTGTAACTAGATTTTGTATCAACACCTTATACTTGAAAGGTTTAAGAGTAATCTCTTCTAAGCAAACATGTGATTGGTTCACACAGGCTGGAGTATTAGCTTAATAAAAACCAAATATAACTTATCATCGTCATCTCACCATCATCACACCCAATCCGAAATTCCGTAATAAAGCGAAATTCGGAGAGGTCTGATAATACGCAGCCTTATCCCTACATAGTATGAGATTGTTTCCAATAGACCCATATGCAGATGTGACACCAAAAAAAATGATGTAGGTTAAAGAGTAAATAAGTAAAACTGGCACGCTAAATAATTATGTAAATAAAATTACAATAAATACATAAATAAATAAAATATAACTCATCTTTTAAAAATAAATATATTTTAAAACTAAAATATAATGAAATATATCATCTCTTTATCTGTAGAATAGCATTAATACTTAGATGATAAGAGAGCAATAAAGCATCAAAGAATTGTAGAAAAGCACTAATACCCAGATGATAAGAGAGCAATAAAACATAAAAAAACTCAACTTTGAAAAAAAAACATAAGATCATTTAGCATAAAAATTCAATCTTGACATAAACCCAACAATATCAAATGTAAAGAGATCAATATAATCAATAAAGTATTAAACACTAAATCAAACAAAGAAGCTACTATCAAAAGCAAAAAAAAAAATCCATAAAGAACAGAAATTTCAGAAATTATTTATCTATCCTAAATTACTAATTAATAACTTTTTAGTTTCATTCTTTAAATATACTTCTTTAAACTTTAAGATCACTCTTTAACACATTCATAAATTATCCTAAACGAAATTACTTATATATACTAAATTATTAAGCAGTAACGTTTTTAGTGTCCTTTTTTTAAATATACTTCTTTAAATTTTAAAATTTAAATATCATTCCTTAACACATTCTTAAATTATGCTAAACAAAATTATTTATCTTTACCAAATTACTAATTAATAACTTTTTTTATTGTCCTTTAAATTTAAAAATTACTAATTAATAACTTTTTTAGTGTCCTTTAAATTTACTTCTTTAAAGTTTAAATATCACTCCTTAATACACTCTTAAATTATCCTAAACAAAATTGATTATCTATATCAAATTATTAATTAACAATTTTTAATGTACTTCTTTAAAGTTTAAATAAATTTGTGTTTTGTTTTGCATTTTGATCAACAAATATTAATATTCTTAATATCATAAAATAAAATAAAATATATATCGTCTTCTATTATTTTAAAATTTTAATATTTATTTCAAGATTATTCCTGTTGCCCAGATAGGCAACAAACAGACTATGGATTTGAGTTTACTGTGCATATTCTCCGTGCATTTACCAAGCTTTTGACACGATCAGATGGGGTTTCCATAGCTGCTTTATTGAAGAGTTTGAACATAGAAAGAGTGGACATTGATTAGTAATTGTCGCAGATACCAAGTTGGATATAACTGTTCATGTCATACCTTAATTTATTGGAGTGATTGAGTTGACAACTACCCCTAACAAACAAAAGATTCATTGTCATGAGGTACTTGAACTTGAACTTCCTTAATGAATGCAACTAAGACTTGGAAAATGCATGTCAGTAGACTTAATACAGGTTTCTGGTTTCTGCATAACCAAGTACCTGAGAAGAAACTCATATATAATAGCAATCGTCATAGCCATAACTAGTCTGCCAAAGCTCCAACCCCATCCAACATTTGTTTTAATCCAGACAAGCATAGAAGCAGCGACAAGAGCACCATATTAATAGAGAAATAGAACCAATTGAAGAAAGAACTCTTCTTTTCCTTCTCGATCTCATTAGAATCATCAAATTGACCTACACCAAAAGAAGAGACACAAAGCTTGATTCTTCCGGATCCGGTCCCCAAGGCTATAGGATATAATCCTATAAAGAAAATTGCAGTTTACAATCCTATTAGATGGCAAACATTATTGTCACAAAATCAAGAAAGCTAGTCTGGAACGAGCTCAAATCCTCTGTCGAAGATAACGGTGTCTTATGGTGTCTAATGGCCAAACGACACAAAATCAAGAAAGCTAGTCTGGAACGAGCTCAAATCCTCTGTCGAAGATAACGGTGTCTTATGGTGTCTAATGGCCAAACGACACAAAATCAAGAAAGCTAGTCTGGAACGAGCTCAAATCCTCTGTCGAAGATAACGGTGTCTTATGGTGTCTAATGG
>JANZLH020000078.1:3085193-3106892 GCA_026770325.2 Erythroxylum fimbriatum
TAAAGAGTAAATAAGTAAAACTGGCACGCTAAATAATTATGTAAATAAAATTACAATAAATACATAAATAAATAAAAAATATAATATAATCAAAAGATATACCTGTCCAGATCTGCTAGTACCTGATAAGTTGCAAACACTTGCAGTCATCACTACCAAATACAAGCATTGAGGGTTCTGTACGAGAAAAATCAACACACCATGCTCGTTTCTCATGTTCTTCATATTCCACCACACGCTGCCTATTTGTTACATCCCAATTCCTTCATAATCACTGTTAGCTATATGATTCTTAGCAAACTTGTTCCAACGCAAGCAGCTAAGTTTAGAACGTGTTGACATTTCTACAACTGGGCAGTGCACGTCTACTGGTTCATTTACTACTGATGAGAAGTCAAAAATACAATTATACAACTGCTTATACAAATACAATTACTTTGTGTTTTAATGTTGCTCTTTTAAATACCGCTTAAAGGAGTTATCCTTCAATTTAGACGTAATTATTTACTTATGTTCTATACTACGTGCAAAGATACAGAAATTTTAAACTCCAAGCAACTCCATATCCAAAGTGGCCAAAACTGTGATGCCTGATTCTTGAGGAAAATAGAAAATCTTTCAATGCTCGGTTACACAAGCTTCGAATGAAATCAAAATGGTGTACCTACTTCACTTCGACGGGCGAAAAAAAGCTTAGTACTTACACACATTAATCCAACTACCTCAATCACTATTTGGTACAAAGAACAATTTATGGTTCCTAAGAATGAACACCAAAATTTTCAATCATATAACATGAAGACAAACCACAATGACTAACGGCTGAACCATAGGAACTGGTCTCTCTGCACAGGCTACTTGCTTATGTAACTTTTTGTACTTACAGATGACGAGAACTCCACACTTATCAATGCTCTACAAAATTTTAAACAAATGTACAAGGCAGAAAAATTGCACCTTCCGTGAAGATGGTAAGGTACATTTTCCTCGTGGTCTGTTAACATGGTAGAGAAGCTGAGATTTGCAGTTTCATACTCAGGTGTTGGTATCTTTAGGATCAAGAACTAGGTTCATGGGCCCAAAATGCGTCAGGATCTGGACAAAACAGAGAGAAGTCTCGAATCTCAAGATTGGCGATGTGCCAATTAATAAATCGGCCTTGTATGAACTTGAGTAGCAGCAGAACTGTTGGTAATAGCCACCATTCGGCATCCTCTCTGAGTAGAAACAATTCAAAAGTCTGAACATGTGAATACGAACTACAATTTCGCACAAACAAAAATCGGATCAAGAGTACCAGTCAGCTTCTTTCAAACAGTTGTTTCAGTATATTCGTAACTTGAGAGCAATACTGGAACTTATCATTAATTGGATGAATTAAGTTGAGCTTGATTATCAGAAGAAAAGAGAGTGATGGATGCTCATTTTACACATAAAGAAGCTACTTGCAGTGTGTAGAAAGTGGTTTATGTCAGTATAAGAGAAAACTAGAATAGAATGATTAATTTTGACCTTCTAATATACTGAGCGTTTCCAGTATCAGGTGGCTGGAAATAAGAAATTCCATAATGGACAGCCCCGCAAATAAAAGCCACAGCCTGAAAAAAGAAGTTAAAATTTACTTTTTCCGAAGTTTATGCAAGTATGATAGGTAAGAGCAATGTAGTTCAGCAACAAATGATAGCTAGGTGGCATTCAGATTGAAGCTCATATATCTTAAGGAGCTTCTCACTTGTGACAAGAAGTCGGTACCTTTAGCTGAAAACTTCTTAATTGCAAATTAACTTACAACATTAGATAGAGATGTAGCATTCCACAATGCATAAATACGAGCAAGTGAAGCTCTTCTAGGCTCTTTGCTATACAAGGCATGCAAGCCAGCTAGGAATGGAGACAGCAAAGATAAAGGAAGAACAAGCAGCACAGCGAGGAAAGCACCAATATAAATCCAATAGAACTGAAGCAATGTGAGAAGAGTGACAGCAAGATCTGACAAAAGGACGACAGTAATAAAAAACTGTAGAGTTTCCTGAAATACAGAAATAGGCATTAGCTCGTCACAACCGTCACCACAAAAAAGAAGTGTCAAATGTTCTGTGAAAATACCTGACGACCAACAGGCCTTGTATTGATCAGTACAAGAGAAAGGGGAAACAGAAAATCCTTCCTAAACTCCAGCGATTTCAAGGTAGCATCATTTATAAGACCACCATTAATTCCTCCATTCATCCGTTTACGAGATAAAGTTTGACTCATTCCTAGTCGATCTTGCTGCAACTGCTTATAGCCTCTGTTCATATATAAGATATTTTTCCTGTAATACAAGCCAATTAAAGCCCAAAGATAATTTGATCCTGTTGTATCCAAAAGAACTAACTAATAAAGCATAAAGCAAACTCCAAAATCCTATGTTAATCACATGCTACCCTGCTACAAACTACCCCAATACGGAAAGTTTGCCTTCAAAATGACTCTGCCAAGGGCTGTGCAATTTAAGTCAATTTAATATAAAGAAGAAATAATGTCAGAATTGCAATAATTCAATTTCAATTTCAATTTCAACTTCGAGTTCTTTCCTTTCCATTATACAATACACTTTCTTCTATGATTTTCTCTAACAGCATGGTTAAATCAAAACAAAAATATTACACTGGTAAAAGAATCTTTCTGTTCAAAGTTTAAGATGAATGAAAATCAATTGAGAGTAGCCTGAATGAAAATCAATTGAGAGTAGCCAATGTGATAAATGAGGTGTAATTGAATTGCTAGAAGTAGCTAATTGATGCAAAAGAGCATAAAGTTTACAGAAAAAAAAAGAAGAAGAAAAATTAGTCAACCACAAGCTTTAATTTGGTGGGATAGAGGATGGAAATTGAGTTGATTGCAAAGGCAACAAGGACTGAAATTTAAATTATGCTAGAATTCCTTATTGCATAGGAAGTAGTAGTAAGATAACTATATTATTCTAGTTTTAGATATGTTATCCTAGTTGTTTAGAACTTAAACTTACATAAATTTTTATTAGAATAGGATTTGAATTTGTTAAGACCCTTTCCTACTAGAATAAGGGTCTAAGAACTTCTCTAAATATGTGTACTCAGCCTTTCAATAATAAAATATCTTGAATTTTTTTCTATAAAATTGAGTTTTCAACTAGAAGGTGTGATACTTTCTTTAAGAATGATTCTTAGATCTTAGGAGTGATTCCTAGTTTCCTACGCTCTGTTATTTGTATTCCTCTCCAAATTCCAGCAATTGTAACCTAAAATTCCAATAACCAAAAACCCTAAATTCTAGCCATATCAAACATAAATTCCAGTCATATCAAACTCTGAAATTCTAGCACAAATTTCCAGCAATCAAACCCTAAAAATTCAACTGTACCAAATCTGAAATTTCAGCAATCGCAGCCTAATGTCAGCCCTATTTCTTAATTTTGCGAATTTTAGCTGTTAGTAAATACTTCTTCTGTTTGTCCTACATCACTTACGTTCTTGTAACCATATATAGAAAGAATAAGTCACAATCTAGCATAATGAATCACATAACTACCTGTGACTGTCAATGTTGCTTCTATCTAGCAAATCAGATGGGTACATACTGCACAGAGAAAATTCACCGGTCACTACCAAAATACCCAACTGATAATAGCCAGAAGGGGTAGCTTGGAACCATCCAAGCTCAATCTTAACCCCGTGGAAATCAAGTTGGGGATTTCCGTGACTGCTAAGCCAGTGAATGACGGGAAGCAGAGCAGAACGTACAGACCCATGCCTCACAGTCCTCAACTGAGAATTTAAACCAGCCACAAAGCGATTCCATACAGTTGCTGGGACATGCTGGGAAAAGAATCAATCCTTACTTGTCAGATGAATACAAAAATGAGTACAACAATGTTTGATAGAAGTAATACCTGACCAAGTAGATTGGTCAACAACATGTCACTATGAAGGTTATATGGTGACATATAACTCCCATCTCCACCAAAGATTATGCACATGGGAAATCGTTTTTCTATTATAGTGACAATATCCAAACGCTTCTCATCACCACCAAGGAAAAAGTCAATGTAAGCAACCATCAAGTCAGGTGTTGCTCCAACCTACACTAATTGCAATTTGCAAGATGAAGATCCTTCTCAGTTAGCATTACCACCAATAAACAATACTCTGAATTTGATGGAAAAGAGAAAATTCAATTTCTCCAAGGCAATGGCATGATCTAACTACCATGAGATTTTCAATAGTCGAGTCACATGAGTTTGAGACAAGATCAAAGGACAACAGATAGAAGTTTCAATTGTGAACATATATCAGGAAAACGAGCACTGTTAAACCAGCACAATAATGAGGGAGATTGGAGCAATTTTGAAGAAAAAAAAGAGGTTATTGCTTAAGAAACCTGCTCCAAGTTTGTTCAGATAAGTTTTGATCACTCTAAAAGGTACGAATTGAACTATGATGCTTAGTTTGCAGCTGAAGTAGAAAATTAATGAGAGTCAACCTTCATGCCTTTGTACAAGGCTCGCGATCGACATGAGCGTAGACATGAATGATCATATTCAGACTTCACATATTCTTGAAGTCGATGAATTTTCTTTCTCCGTCTCCATTGTTTCCAGGACCAGGCACAAGGATAGGCAAGCACCGACAGTATGCTGTGCACCGACCCTTCCCACCAATCATATGCAGCAACAGAGTTTACCTCATCAATAAACCGATTAAAAGCATCTTCATAACTGCAGGTCATAAATATCTGCCTTTAACTAAGAGAACAACATAATTTTAGTTTCCAAGTGTCAGGTCCCTCTCAGTGGTTCATCTAGATTTCACAAACAAGATAGGATTTCACCAACAGCACTGGAAAATTTATAGAAGGCATAATAAATTTATCTTGTCATCTTCAAGAACCAAGTTGGTATTTTATGGACTATACAGAAGCAGTAGATCTCTTGGGTCTCCAGAACATTTAACTGGCAAGTCAATATTGAAGTGAATAAATATCTCTCTACAAACAGGTAAACATAAGGAATTTCGTA
This sequence comes from Erythroxylum fimbriatum, assembly GCA_026770325.2. Lineage (NCBI taxonomy): Eukaryota > Viridiplantae > Streptophyta > Magnoliopsida > Malpighiales > Erythroxylaceae > Erythroxylum > Erythroxylum fimbriatum. The sequence continues at coordinate 3,090,232 of JANZLH020000078.1, forward strand.
ACCCTCTTTTGAAATCGTCTAATATTTATCATAAAGTCTTTCTTATGGAGAATAACATCATGTTGGTACAGTACCAATAATGCAAACCATTTCATAACCTTATAATAAATCTTACTTACACAATCTCAATAATTGCATCAGGGAGAGAATAAGGAAGATGCCAAGGTTCCCTAAAAGTATTTGGACCCATAAAGTACATTCTGTAGACATGACTCTGAGTTTCTTCAGCTCTAGTTCCTCGCACCTAGGTTTAACATGTGAGAATAAGTGTAAGTCTAACTGCATTTTGATCTTGTTATGGAGGTAAAGAGGAAAACTGAACAAAACAAGGTTGGATAATTCACCTCAGATAGAGAAAGTAAATGAGGAAAATGGTGATGATTCTGGTGCTCAATTGAACTTGAACAATATAAGCCTGGCTCAACTAACTTCATTCTCAACATACTTAGTAATAGTGCTAGAAGCAACAGAAGGCAAGACAGGAAAAGTGCAAACTGCCAAGGTCCTCCAAATATATACATCAACTCCTCAAGAGGGGTAAAGCAATTTGGCATCTTGTACTTATTGGATATGCATTTATAAGGACAAGGTGCCTTAGTAACTCCCCCTACAATCAGCACAACCAAGGCTATTTGAGCTGAAAAAGTATTTAATCAAGACAAAGGCAATACGGCACAGAAAGTGCGGTAGCAAAAATTACCTCGCACATATACAAAGTTTGCTCGACTAGGAAGAAGCTCAAGCAAACAAGGAGTGCAAAGATTTTTATCAGAGCCATCAGTATCTTTGTAAGTGCCAACTGGGCATTCCTGAAAATAAGATATCATGTAGTGTTAATCAGAGTTCATATTTAATAAAATAACAAGCTACACTTAATGATGCAAAAGAACTTAAAGTCTAAAAAAGAAATAAAAGAGAAAAGATTTGTCAACCACAAGCTTTAATTTGATGGGAGGATTGAGAATTGAGTTGACATCTAAGATAAGGGCTAAAATTTAGATTATGTTATAATTCCGTATTGGAATAGTAGTAGTAGTAAGTTAAATATGTTATTTTGTTTAGGACTTGTAGAATTTCTATTGGACTAGGATTTATATTTGAGGAACCCTTTCCTGCTAGAATAACTAAGAATTCTATCTATGTGTGCACTCAGCCCTTCAATAGAAGAAGCAATCTGAAATTTTTCTGCAAACATGAGTTTTTAATTAGAAGGTGTAATGCTTTCTTCTAAGAATGATTCTTAGACCCTAGAAGTGATTCCTGGTTTTCTACTCGCCATTATTTGTGTTCCTCACAAAATTTCAGCAACCAATATCCCAAATTCTAGCCAGATTAAACCCTAAAATACTAACCTAATATCAGCCATATTAATTACCAAAAAAAATATCAGCCATATTTCTTAATTTGGTGAGTTTAGCTACTAGTTAATAATTCTTCTATTTGTCCTTTGGTACTAGAGCTTTGGTATATGATGGCAACATGTAGTGGAAGGGCATATAGAGGAATATTCAGTGACTAGGAGTGAGATGAAATACTTCTAGGGGTTGTAGAAAGATTGGAACTTAATGACCCTTAATCACAAGGTGCTACAAGAACTAGTCCAAAAATCAATATAAGGAAATAAATTACACTTGATGGTGAGGGTGGAGAAAGTGAAATCCAAGTGTAGAAGCTAAAACTAATCAACAACGAATGGCGTTATGAAATCAACGTCTACTAAGAGATCCAAGACAGAGAACCTAACCAGTAGCATATGAAGAGAGCATGTGAGCCTTTAGAGGCCACGATAGAGTTGAAACACGCAACAAACTCAATGACATTATTAAGAAAGTTCATGTTGAAGCCCCCTAATTTTGCAGGAAAGAATCCACACCTGTTCTTAGATTGGACAGCAACAATGGAAGATTTATTTGATTGGTACCCATGCAAGAAGATAGAAAAGTTCGATTCGCAAAGATGAACCTAGTTGGACATGTTAAAATCTGGTGGAGAAAGGTAGAGGATAGACTTTGAAAAATAGGTCAGTCACCAATTGTTGATTGGGAAGAGATAGAGCTGAACTTAATAGAAAAATACTTACCATTTCATCATCAGGAAGATCTCCAAGATCAACTCACAACCTTTAAATAATGGATTATATCCGTAACTAAGTACACAGAAATATTTGATGAACTTTTTATCCGATGTGACGGGATGGAGTCGAAACTACAACTTATATCTCACTAAAAAAATGAATAAAGGCAAAAATTCACAAGGAGCTGATAATGCAAAGGATTTACAGCCTTGAAGATGCATATCAATTGGCTTTAAAAGTGGAACAATACTTAGGACAACAAGTAATAAAAAGGTTTCGAGGTCAAGTCAGGGAGTACGGCATGAAGAGAACTATGACGGTGCAAAAATTTAGACCAACACCTAATGTATCAAAATTTGCAACACAGAACAACTACAAAACTTCTCAAGGAGTTGAACCTAAGGGCAAAGTCATAGCTGAGACTGGGACAAAACGAGGCAGCAGTGACAAGAAGTACTTCCGATGCATTGAGAGGGACCACTTTGCTTATAAATGTCCTAATAAAGGTTTGCACATGATCGGAGAAGAAGAAGAGGAAGAATCTACTGAGTGTGTGCATGTAAGCACGAAGCCAGAGAAGAGTTGGAAAGAGACTCTAGTGACAAACTAGCTAGTCGTACAAATCTTAATGTATTGAGATGTATACTTACGACCCTAAAGTGGACAAACAAGAAGAATGACTTCTTACTACTATTTTCTTTACCCAAGTTAGATACAAAGATAAAGTATGTATGTTTACCATTGATGGAGAAAGTAGTATGAATGTAGAATCGGAGAACATGGTGAAGTGATTGAATTCACTCACGGAGAAACATCCAAATCCCTACAAAGTTGCTTGAGTAGATGATAGTACCATACTAGTTGCTCGAAGGTGCTTGGTGACTTTCAAATTAAGAATATATGAAGACTCTATTTGGTGTGATGTCATTCCTATTAAAGTATCTCACAATATACTTGGGTGACCATGGCTTTATGATCGAGATGTGTAGAACTTATGAAAAGCTAACACCTATCAGTTTATATTTCATGGAAAGAAGATAATTTTGAAGTCTATGAAGGTAGACAAGGTAGAAAAACAAAGAGGAAGTAACAAGACAGTCATAAATGCCAAGAAAAAGCCTCTTAATATCCTTAACGAGAGAGAATTTGAAGCTGTTAGTAAGGAGAATGGAATTGTGTTTGCAATGGCAGTGAGGGAAGTAACAGAAACAATACCTGAAACACCCCTTACCTTACCAAAAGAAGTAAGTGAATTGCTAGTTGATTTTTCAGACCTTAAACCGGATGATTTACTAGGTGAATTACCTCCCTTACGAGATATTCAACATGCTATTGACTTGGTGCCTGGATCTACTCTACCAAATCTTCCAATCTATCGCTCGAATCCTATTGAGAATGAAGAGCTGAAGAGACAAGTAGGGGAGTTACTGAAAAAAAGATTTATTCAAGAAAGTCTTAGTCCGTGTGCAGTTCCAGCACTATTGACTCCTAAAAAGGATAGAAGTTGGCAATGTGTGTTAATTGTCGGGCAATAAATAAGATCACAATAAGGTATAAATTTCCAATATTTCGCCTTGATGACATATTAGATAAGTTGACCAAAGCTACTACCAAGATAGACTTATGTTTAAAAAAGTGGCACCATCAAATTAGAATCAAACCTAAAGATGAATGGAAAACAACTTTCAAGACTAAAGAGGGACTTTATGAATGGCTAGTGATGCCATTTAGACTCTCTAATGCACCTAGCATTTTTATGAGAGTGATGAATCAAGTGTTTCGACCGTTTATGGGCAGATTTTTGGTGGCATATTTTGATGATATATTAATATACAATAAGACTAAAGAAAACCACCTCTTACATCTACAACAAGTCTTGAGAGTTCTGAGGCAAGAAAAACTTTATATCAACTTAAAGAAGTGTTCTTTCATGTAAAACTGTTGTATTTTTCGGTTTATTATATCCTACCGTAGAGTAAAGATGGATCCCAAGAAGATTAAGGTCATACTTAATTGTCTTACTCCAAAGGATGTGTACGAGACAAGGAGTTTTCATGACCTAGCAACATTCTATAGGCAATTTATTCATAACTTCAGCGCCATAAAGGCACCCATTACTGATTTTATGAAGAAAGGACAGTTTACTTGGTTAAAGGCAGCAACTAAAGCATTTTTAAAAAATCAAGAAAAAGATGATTGGATTCCCTGTTTTACAACTTTCAGATTTTTCTAAGGTATTTGAAGTTGCTTGTGACGCATCTCATGTGGGAATTGGAGGAATACTCAGTCAAAAGGAGCACCCAATTGCTTAGTTCAATAAGAAGTTAAGTAAAGAGAAGCAACAATATTCGACCTATGACAAGGAATTTTATGTAGTAGCACATTCTCTTTACAATTAGTGTCATTATCTCTCATACAAGGAATTTATTCTATGTTCGAATCATGAATCTCTTAAACCCTTCAAGTCCCAGAAGAACTTGAACAAAAGTCACGCCTTATAGAGTGAATTTTTGGTGCAATTTAACTTTGTTATTAAACATCAGACAAAAGTTGAGAATAAGGCAGCAAATGCAATGAGTAGGAAGAGTCATTTGCTTAACACTTTAGCAGTAAAAGTTGTAGGGTTCAACAAAATAAACAGAGAATATGTTTCAAAGTGAGATTTTGGAATAATCTATTCAGAATTTGTAGCTGGACAATGAGATTAACACTTTCCTTTTGTGATCTACGATATCTTTTCAACAGAAATTAAACTTTGCTTACCAAATACTTCTATAGGGGAGTATGTGATATGGGAATTACATAGAAGAGAAGCAGCAAGGCACTTTGGAAGAGATAAAACCTTCACAATGGTTGAAGATCACTTTTATTGGCCCTCGTTAAAGCGGGATGTGTCTAAGGTCATACGGCTATGTTGAACATGTCAATTAGCTAAAAGAAGGAAGATGGTATGCAATTAAAACAAGTTCTTGCTAATGGTACAAAATTATGGATTATACACATTACTGCCCCTGCCTTATGAACCATGACAAGACATAAATATGAATTTTTTCTTGGGAATTCCTAAAACTATAAGAGGTTATGATTCAATTTTTATGGTGGTGGATAGGTTTTCCAAGATGAGTCATTTCATTCCATGTTCCAAAACTTATAATGCTATCTATATTGCCAAAAATTTCTTCAAAGAGGTTGACGTCTCCATGGATTACTTTTAACCATCATCTCTGATCGTGACGTGAAGTCTATGAGTTAGTTTTAGAGAACTATACAGAAACATTGAACACTAAGCTTCAATTTTCAAGTTCTTTCCATCCCCAAACCGATGGACAAAAGTGAATAGAAGTGTAGGGGACTTGTTAAGATGTTTGGTTGGAGACAATGTGAAAAATTGGAACCTAATTCTTCCTATGGCAAAATTTGCATACAATAGTTCTATAAATAAGTCTACTGATAAGAGTCCTTTTGAGATAGCCTCAAGAGTTCAACTAAGGAGGCCTATTGATCTAGTTCCTTTACCATAAACAACACGAGTTAGTGTTGAAATTGAAGGTTTTGCACAACACATGTGGGACATCTTTGAGGAGAAGCGACAAAAGATAATGACTAGTAACTTGTCTTATAAAGAACATGTTGATCAACATTGTCGATTGGGGGAATCAACGAAGGGGATATGGTAATGGTTATGATTCCTCCAGAGTGTTTTCAAAAGAAAAATATAAGAAACTTCATTCACGAAGTGCTGGATTTTATAAGGTCATCGAGAAGATAAGTGCTAATAATTATGTTTTGGAATTACCAAGTGATATGGGAATTAGTCCTATTTTTAATGTTGCAAACTTAACTATTTATTATAGATGTGATGATACGCAATCTCCTACTTCAGTTGTGAGAATTCCAACCATTCCTCATCTTAAAGAGGAGATAAAAGATGTTTTTGATGAACAAATTGTAGTCACAAGAGAAGGAGGATATTGACAATTTCTCGTTAAGTAGAAAGGAAGACTAGTTTCTGGCAGTACTTGGATTTTAGCATATGAATTTCAGAAGTTGAATCTAGACTTATACGATCAGTATTTATCAAATTCTACATCGAGGACGACTTCAAACAAGCTAGAGAGAATTGATTCAAAAGAACTTAAAGTCTATAAAAAATAAAAGAGGAAAATTTAGTCAACCATAAGCTTTAATTTGGCAAGATGAGAATTGAGTTGATATCCAAGATAAGTGCTAAAATTTAGATTATGTCAAAATTCCTTATTCGAATAGATGTATTAGTAAGCTAAATATGTTATTCTATTTTAGCTTTGTTATCCTAGTTATTTAGGATTTATGGAATTTCTATTGGAATATGATTTAAATTTTAGGAACCCTTTCCTACTAGAATAAGGGTTCTAAGAACTCTATATATAAGTGCACTTAGCCTTTCAATAGAAGAAGCAATATGAAAATTTTCTACAAACTCGAGTTTTCAACTAAAAGGTGTGATGCTTTCTTCTAAGAGTGAATCTTATATTCTAGGAGTGATTTTTAGTTTTCTACTCTCCATTATTTGAGTTCCTCACAAAATTCCAGCAACCAATATCCTAAATTCCAGCCAGATTAAACCCTAAAACACTAACCTAATACAGCCATATTTCTTAAATTTGTGAGTTTAGCTACTAGTTAATAATTTTTCTATTTGTCCTACATCACTTACCTAGTGAAATGTAGCATGGATCACTCAACTTGTCCAAAAGAATCTGAGTAATCAGTTAAAGATTATATAGATTCCATTTCAATTGAGTTGCCATGTCATAAAGGAAGATAAAACCTTCTTGGCACCGTCCCCGTAATGAACATAGTATGTTCTCCAAAAACATAATTACTAACCAACATAAATTTGTTGATTGACTCAATCTAAGTTAAAAATGGATTAGGTACAGATTAAAGTACACAAAGGAATTGCAATCTAATATACAAAAATGATTAACATCGAACTAACACTATGAAACTAAACTGAGACATTTCCTATGGCCATCCAATTGCATACATGTCATGATCATAGGCATTGTCTACATGTGGATATTAATAGTTACACTAAGATAAGGCACGAAAAACACAAACTTATTTCTGTAAGACTGGCATCTCTGTCCATTTCTCAAACTAATGTTTCAATGATTCACTATATATTGCATCACTTGATAACTTCTTGTAGTTGGCATCAATAATGTCAACATTTTTTCCCTCAAGAAGTATTTTGCAAATGACAATATGCTAGTATAAAAAACAAACCACATGTATGGTATACTGGTTAGCCACATTCATCCAATACATGCCACATTTTCGTGATTTGCATAAGTAATGTCAGTTCATTAGTATTAATACTCAAGTAATGGCTTGAGCAGATGCCGAAAGAGAGTTTTTTAAATACATGCATAAGCAACTATATTTCAGAAGCCTAAGAACTTTTAGGTACTCAACGATTGTAGTGACTTTACTAAGATAACCAAAGCCAAGTTAATCTAGCTATGATATTTTATGGGTAAATTGGACATTTTGAGGCCACAACATTAAGTATTGATGCCAAATTTCCATCAATAAATCACATCAGGCTATGATTTTGTGAATAACAAATTTAAAGATTCACTTTTGGAGGACGACTAATAAGACTTGTTTACATTCCTACTGAAAAGAGGAGGTTGTTTATTGGACAAAATGTAAAAACTTAGCTACAATCTGCAGAAAAACAACAGAAGTTAAAAGTATGCTAATGGACCCAAAGGCACTGAATTCTGTAGAAGGCAAAGGATGGAAAATAATTTTGAGGCTTGATATCTAGGAAATCAAGACTAGAAAGAGCACAATTTGTGCAAAGAGTACTAGCTACAAGCTGATGATTTGTTATAGCAAACTTAAAGGAACTGCATTACATGAAGAAAGATTTAAGAACACTAGAAAAGCCTGCGGCATAACAGAAAATGAAAATCTATTGGTCTGTTATTCTGCCTCAACTGCATGTATCACCACAAAAATAAAACGAGTGAATCTCCAATATGAAAAGAAATTACTAAAACATAATATTGACTTTTAAAGAGATCTTTTAGGCTCAGAGAAGATACTAGAAGATTCTAAAGTGCAACAGTTATCAAACACCATAAAAGTACATAAGAATTGTGAAACTGCAGATCTGGTCAACTAGGAAATTCATCCTAGATTCAGTAAGCAAAAAGCACATGCAGTTGCAGTGTAATTTAAAATAAAAAAGATAAAAGATAAAGCACCTGACAAAATATACCATAGAGGCCCTTTGGGCACTTCTTTCCAGTAGTGGTGCCTTCCTCCCCATAATGACCACCAAGTTTGCCTGCTCCTCCACTGTTAGACACATCAAGTAAAATGCTGACATTATAAATTTTCCTCGAAATTATTTGCAGTCTAGTTGAAGTATTTCCTTAGAAGAAATCATGGGTTTTGGGGTATGAAAATGGCTTTAAGCCTTATGGATAGGAGGAAAATGAAATTCTAAGAACATAAAAGAGCGCAAAGACTCATCGTTGAACTTCTTGTTTTCGAATGTTAACAAGTAATAGATCATACCTAGTGTTAATTGAGCCATTTATACTTGCTATTGGGGAATATTCATTGCCATAATCAATCTTTGACCAATGAAAATGAACTCTTCCACCACCACCACCACCACCACCAAGAGGACCACCATTGCCTCCTATAACAGATAAACTTGAATTCTTGGCAAGCATGAGCTTCTCAAGAAACAGAAGTATTGTACCACCAGAACCTCCACCAATTCCACCAGTCAAAGGACCATCACTTTGTATTGAATCTTTTCCAAAGCTTTGACCATCAGCCCTCAAAGGTCCGTAGAGATCTAGCAGTAGTAAAGGCCACTGCATGGAGCCCAAAACTAGCAAATGAAAAAAAGATGCAAATAGGTCAGGCCGATGAACAAAAGAAGCACATAGCATCCATTTTAGCTGAAAAACTGAAAGTGCAAAGGAAAAGATGGCCAATAAATGCAGATGTCAATCATGATTAAAGAAGTAGTCAAGCACTCCAACTAAAATCAGAAAGAATTATGCTATAGATGGTGCACATTGTATAAAGCTAGTGAGTAGCAAAACAATTACCAATCATCCCCCCTCCAATTGCATTGACATAAGACTGATTGGGACCCCAGGTTCCACTTCCCACCTCACAGGGGAGATCAGCACTGCCATATTTATTACCACCATTGCTCACAATTCCATTGAAATAACCTGAGCCTCCACGTCCACCATGGCCAGCCCCACTACCAGCTCCATTGGAATAGTTTCCTTTTCCAAGACCTTCACTGCAACCTGAAAAGGTAGTTCTAACATTAATATATATAGAATAATACATGGATAACTACAAAATTATTATTTTTTAAATAATTAAAAGAAACAAAAGAAATAGGCAGAGCATAAAGAGATTGCCAGAAACGACAACCAATACCTAGTCCTGACGCAGTAATCAAGCCATCAGCGTCAATGGTGATAGTCCTCACCCTGTGGATCTGGATGATACTGCCCTTAATGATGCCACTCACAAGGATATCCTCAACACGATAGATCTGCATTTCATCATTTGATCTTAGAAGTTCCAACTAAGCCAAAAACCTTATTCAACTTAAGATGGAACTCTTACTTGAAGGGAGAAGGACAACGTATAATTAACATGGCAGTCATCTGGAGGAGTTAGCAGATCAATGGGGCATGTCTGAGTCCCACATAACGATTCTGTAACCCTATAGAAGATTTCAAAAGATTAGGGGAATACTGGGATGTATATTTGCAAGTAAGAATTGAGAAATAGAAAAGTGTAAGTTCCTACTCACACAGCTCTTCCAGTATCATCTATTGGAGCTTGAAGCAAAGAACCTGGTCCAATCTGTGGCAAACCAGGATTTTAAACATTTGCCAAAATAGCAAGCGAGACTTCACACCATATCAGGCAATTCAATTAACAATAAATCAAGGATAATGATGTTTAATCCCAAAAATGTTCAGAAAAAGAAAAGGCAATGGAAAGAAATGCAATCTCTCTATAGGTAACAAAAACATAGTGTAAATGAAGGGGGAAAAAACTGATGCACACGTGAGATAAGAAGAGCTTTCTCTGCCATGATAAAGAAACAAATCTGCGACTTGTTAAGCTCTAAATTTCCACCATCAGGATAATTTCCTTATGGGATTTAACTAGAACTGTAGAACACTATTCAATTAAAGTATCTTGCATGAACAAGACTTGGTTGTGCTCATAAAGTAGTTATCAACAACTGAACAGTTCATAGCATGTTCATGAAAGCTTTAGATCTAGGAGGGCATTAGAACAAAGAGTAAGCCAACAAACCTTCAGCAACTAGTGTTATAGAATTCTATTAAAAAGTATAAGCCTGTGACAACAGGTAATATTGGGATTGAGAGAGAATGATACACATTCCTATACTGTTGCTTACTGTTATATTATAAAAAAGAGACAATGACAGTCTCTGGCCAATGATTGCATCACCAGAACCTGTCAACCTCAGTAATCCCTGCCCATATACCCCTAAGTTTGCATTTGAACTGATAACAGAGGTCGCCTGCAAAGACGGGAAATAAAATTGTAGACTAAAACTTTATTTGATTAATAACGTGAAACAGACAAAACGCAAAAGGTAATATTCCTCTATATGATGAGGTTGAAGCGTACATACCCTGAGAACAACCAGATTTCTGACTTCAAAAACAGAAGCAGTCACCACAGTATTTCCACGTCCATCAATTTCAATTTTTGAGTTCCACATTAGTAAAATTTTGACAGCAACTCTGAAAGCGCCATAAACCTTGAGTTTGAAAATGAAGAATTTTAGACTCTAGGTGAAAGCTACGGCCGTCAGGTTGAAATTTGAAGAATGAAGACTTAAGTGTATTTATCCAATGCAAGACGAGAAGGAAAGATTTCAAAGATATTAAATAGCACAGCACAAACCTGTAACTCCCCAACCTTGTCTTTACAGTCGAAAAATCTTCAAATGAATGCAGTAAAACATTAACTAAGTGTTAAGTTTAAAAAATGCATTACTTTGCAAGAGTATGCACATCTTCCCATCGGTCTTTGAGTGTTGTTTATGCATGCAATAATATAATTGTTCCCTATCTCTTCCCCCGTTTACAAAAGGTGTATCTATATCTTTATTCCAAATATCATAATAATTTCACAAAGATACTTGCATCCTATTTATCAATGTATGTTGTCCAAAAACATAATGATTGCAAAGAAGGTTCATGATTAAGTTCTATTTAAAGAGATAACAAAGCATAATGATTTTGCTATCAGGCCTACCTTTATGATGGAGTCACTCATCAAAAGCTCCTCTGCAACAAGCTCAAATTCTGAAATTGGGAACGCAGACAATCCAAATACAATACTGCCTCCACGATATAGACTTATTTGGCCTCGGACCTTCATGTGTGTGTGTGTGTGTGTGAGAGAGAGAGAGAGAGAGAGAGAGAGGTAGGGAGAATCAACAACAGTTGTAAGGACTTCAAATGACATCAAATTGTTTTCTAAATGAAAACAAAGAAGCTGTATACAAGATAAAAAAAATAATAATAATCCAAAAGTAGAAGAAACATGAAAGACTGCATCATAAGTCCTCAATGAATAAAGAAGCATCAGAATCAAGGTCAAGTATAGTTACAGCCCCGTAGTTGAAGCCTATCCAAATTATGTCATATATTCAGATCTACTAAGTTTTACTATCACTCTTTGCAACACAAAGATGACATGGTTTTTCACCAAAACTTCATAAATGGGACCTACTATCCCAACCAATGGAGAAAGCTTCAGAATCAAATATTCCAAGCAAGTTGGGAAAGATGACAGATAAAACAAAACAAACACAATAAGAACATGAATATCCTTCACTAATCAAACTTGTTTTAGTTCCAACCAAATAGTAATTGGTTGTAGACTCTATGAAATGTCTACATAGAAAATGTGCCCTGTGAACATATCTTCAATTCTACATAGCACATCAAAGTACGCCACCAGCAACAAGGAAGATTTCAGCAACTATCAATTCAAGAGGATCTGTTATAATTGATAACAAGAAGGAAATTTAACTACACAGAGCTCTAGTTTGCTTCAGATTTAGCTTTCATGTCAAGCTTCAATTACTAAATCACCAGAGAACCTTAGAGGAAATTTGTTATGGTATATCAACCATTTCTTAACCTAAGCACAGAAGCAGTAACAGTAATATATAACAGTTATCAGAATCATTTACAAATTACAGGAATGTCTAGGCCACCTGAACTCTGGACCAAAGTAGTGGCACCAAAGCTTTTGCATTATTCTCAACAATGACATTTGACCATAGAGGGGACGTAGGAAAATCAAGCAAAGGGGTCTCTGTGTCTGTTGTGACATTATCGTTGCTCACTTTCAGACTCAAAAGATCTGCATTAAACAATGTACCAGCAGCTCCGGAATTACCATGGCAACCAATGCTCAAACCACCTGCAACAACAAAAGGTTATATTGCTTAACGCAACCCATTTAATGGTTACATTCTCTTTTCCATTTAAAGGTTACATTCTCTTTCCAAGAAATCAAGACAATGAACAGCAGAAGAAATAAAAGGACTAAAAGTTGTCAAAGTGAAGACAAACATATGCCAGCTGCTTATAAATGTTGTTATAATACCCAAAGAGAAAGAAGAAGTTAGAAAATAAAATGGAAAAGGACTGTATTGTGATCAGAAATTCAATAGAGAGACGCTCTACCTGATGATCAACAAACTTTACTATTATCTCCTGCATGGATTTGTAGTTATGTGATACGACCCAAAGGAGTCAAAAAATCATGTTCACTTACCATAGAAGGAAGGCCAAGGCAAGAGAGGGGTAGAATCTGTCATCTTAGGACAAAAGGGGGGCAGAGTTGTCATATGGGGAAGTTAGTTAGCTGTCAGGGAATAAATTAGTACGGGAAGGGTGAGTGAGGGCATGCATTGTGATTGTCTGTCATATTACGTAGAGTGAGCCTAAGGCTGGAGGGGCTAGTTCCTCGAATACTAGCACATTTACATTGTTCTATACTGGTCTTGAGGAATTGATCAATATATTGACTATTTCTGCCATTGTTGCCTTGCTTTATTCTGTGTGTGCTTGTGTGTGTTCTGGCTGTTGGTGAAGTGTTTGTGCAGGGTCTATCAGGCAGATTACGAAGTACGGCTGGAATTGACATGATCCTTAAGTTTCACGGAAAACCTATGTCTTAGATAATCTTCTTCGAAGTGAAAAGATGTCTGTTCTTCCTTGTCTTTCGAGATGCAGACCCATATTTCAGATTTAATCATTGAATGTACATTGATAAAACTTTTGGAGGCAATTACAAGTGATCAGTTCAGTCTCCATTCAAATCAAACTTATGGAACAGTAAGATCAAATTTTATAAATGGAATATTTGCAGGTTAACAATTTGATTCACATGACAATGCATGCAACCTTTTAACTACCAAACAAGGACATAGTGCAATATGGCTTTGTGAGGACATCATCTAAAGTTTTATCAATGTGACACTGAAAATTATCTACACTGCTGCAATATATAGCTAATGGAAATAAAAGGGATGAACCACAAAAGAATAACTTTCCGTACCAGCACTTTGGCTCTTGTTATTGACTTTGTTTTAGAATCAATAACATATATCTCCTCAAAATCCAGTACAAATTCCGGATCATGCAACCTCCTGTTCCTGAAATGCTTTGTTAAAAAGACCTATAGCAGAAAATTAAGCTAATGATGTGGCTGTATAAAAATAAAATTTCAGAAAAGCAGAATGTTAAAGATTATAGGTATCTTAATCTGCATAGCAATCTGCAAGCAGCCACATGCCAATGCAGAAATGATTGCATGATCCCTTTTACTAGAACTGTTTTTGTTTCAAACTTCAACCACCAAACAAATATTTTCTAGAATTTGACTAATCATTCTACAAGACGACTTGTGACCATCCATTATAAATATCTTCAAAATTTTCAGGTTATGTACTTGGTGCCATAGTGGAAAAAGGAAGTATTGAAATATAAGTAAGCCTCTAGCTTCTCTGCTCCTCTTAATTCGCCGACTATTATATTAGTAAGATCAAATCTGCCCACAATGTAATTGAAAAGGAAAAAGGACAGTAAAGTATATGGTGGCTATTCAAAATGTCCTTACATAGAGTATAGTGTTGCAACAACAGACATTAGCTACACAGCTGAATTAATAGTGATATGAGAGGTTTACCAGAGATATGAAAAAAAAGTAACAAAACAGAAGTTTAAATTCACTCTATGTATAAACTTCAGTATATAGTAAATAAGATACTTTATGTTATCATGACCACCATAAGTTATCCAGACACCACATGTGTTTACCAACAAATCATACCTTCGAGACTTCCTTCTCAGATTTATACATTGGATCACGAGGTGCATCAATTGGTGGTTCTGTTACATTGTACCATCCATAATCACTCTTTGCACATCGAATGTACTGTTGTTTGTCCATAAAAGAAAGAAGACTTAGGCTTTGTGAAAGGAAACGAAGAGGACATGTAACAAAATCACTTATTAATAATGTACGCTACTACTAAAAAGAAATTACTCTGTTGATGATTCCTAAAGGTTAGGAAACAACCTCTCTACTAGTTAGGAGTAAGACTGTGTACTTTTAAATTTCCCAGATCTCGCGTATCATCAAGACTTCTTCTGAGATATTGTTATGATCTCTAAGGGTAAGAAGCAGTCACCAGTAAGTTATATGTTCATTGTATTGTTATATATAAACCCCTACAACCCCACTGTCTATTTCTGAGATGAGGATTCCACACCTAAACTATCCATATGGTCAGATTTGAGGCACGAAGTATAGAAAGTACTTCATTTTAAAAACATTTTCATTCCAGCTAGAAACGTATCTTCAGCAACTGTTTTAAGGAAATATAATCACAGACATTATAGATGCCAAAAGCATTCATAATGAAAAGACATCGAAGCATATAATCATGTTGCAATACACGATGACCACAAATGCTGCAAAAGCAGTAACAACAGCTAGAAAAAAAAGAGTACCTTTTGTGGCATTGGGGCAAGCACTGTTGGGATGGCATAAACATCAGTATCCGGTGGAGTAACATACATCTGCAACCAACAAGCCAATCGAGGGACGACCATAAAATCCACAAACTCAACAACCAACAACACAGCCCAAAGTAAAAGTCCACCAAATTTGCGTCAAACAACTAAATCTTACTAACCTCCCTAAAGTCGTAAACATCATTATCCGGGTCCGGAGGTTTCCGTATAAAGAAGTCACAATCCAACAAGCTAATCTTATGAAATTCTTCCTCATCAATTCTATAATCAACTATTTTCTCAGACTCCCAACCCTGCGTAGAAACAAAACTCTTGCTGTCCACCATTGCAATGTCCTCCTCGCCATCAGCATCCGACTCCCCTGTGGCAGCTAAAGGGTCGTACTCCACGTCGTAGTCCTTTTTGTTGTCGAGCTCCTCAACCTCCTCGTCATCCATGTCGTAGTCGTCGGGGCCGCCACCCTCAGCGTCGCCGTCGTCGGCCTTGGGAACGAATGATGGTCTCGTCGGAGCTTTGATGGGTAGGAATTGGAATGGAGTGGGGTTGAATTTGAGGGAGGAGTGGTAAAATAGGAAAGCAGCGGAGGTGGTGGGTGGTCTGGCGGTGTAAGGCGGCGGAAAGGATATGGTGAGAGCGGTGGCGGAGGGAATCATGGGATGGTGGTGGTCGCTTTGGATGCTGAGAAAGTGAGGGAAACAGTCGTGATTTTGAATTTTTGATGGATGTTGCGTTGGGGTTTATGGATTGGGTTTATGGATTATAAGCAATTGGTGATAATCGCAGGTCTGTTTCCTTCAAATTTCCGGCTTGTTTAAATATTGGATAAGTAGTGAATAATTTGATAAATATTGTCTATAGAAAACCGTTCTCCAGCTCGTATTTAAAGTGTAAGGTATATTGTATCTACAATATCACTTTGAAAAAAGAGATAAGTGGTCAGAGGATCTGTATCAGAAAAAAGATTATTTTGAGTCCATTTCGTTATCTATTTTGTGAATAATATTGAAAAATTTTCGGGCTTCAGTTCATTCATTTAGAGCTTGAAAACATTCATAAAACTTTCTGAAGTTATTTTCTTCGTTTCGTCTTTGAGTACACGGGTAGGGACTGCATTGATTTTGTGAAGATTGATAGGTTTTCCTAATGGCGTCATTTTAAAAGTGGTTGGCTATTTTTCAAATGCTTGTTTATGCTGAGGTTTTAACGAGGGTTTTCTAACGTCGGCTAAGGCTTTCTTTTTTTGGCTTCAAACCGGTTTACATAACTTCTTGTTTGGGTTATGTAAATATAATTGTCTGAAAAGTAAGTGTATTTATTTGTAACTTAATCTTCTTCCAGTTACTTTTTGTAACGAATATATTTATTTGGTTCAGCCGGATTTTGGCCGTGCTGCGTGTTATCGTTTGGATCCATGAATCGATTAACCTCCGCGATGATCTCAA
>JANZLH020000078.1:3153049-3166250 GCA_026770325.2 Erythroxylum fimbriatum
GACTCCTGAATTTTTGTTTCAAGGTTTGTAATAACCTTAATTCAGGCTGGTTTCTGAAAGTATGATATGTAATGCATATTTGTTATGCATGTATAAAGTGTTTCGTATGAATGTTTATTGTTGAATGCTATGCTTTCGCGAAATTTTTTTTGGTTTGTTTGTACTGTCTTGGGTGGCGCTCGCAATATCCTCCCAGGGGGTATTAGCGTGTTACATTAAGCTTCAACTTTATCAATATAAAAATGTGCAACAGAGAATGAACCATAAATTATATTATTTTTTAGTGGCATTTATAGTTTTATAGTAGGTACGTAAAGTTTCTTACCATCTTGAACTTCCCTAGGATTCCAAGATTCATGACACTTTTCAAAATTAAGAAACATGTAGTTGAGGTATGATGATTCAACCCCACCATCTTGGAGTAGCTTAATATGTTTTGAAACATTTAGTGACTAACTGTGAAAGGCATGTAATTAAGCATTAGAATAAAAAAAATGGGATAAGTTTTGGTCTAATGGTCACTTGATGATAAATGTGATGTTTCATGGAAAATTTTATACAAATTACAACAACGTTATGTTAAAACCTTGTGGAAAAAGTTATTGAGGAGGGAATCATTCTTACAACTAAAAAAATGAGGATTTCTAAAATAATGTCGAAGAAAAGGGAGGTTGATATAGATAAAATCAATATTATCTAATAGAGGATTTAGTCTAAAGTAATAGGGCATATAAACATATTGTTGTAAGGGTATGTGTTAATGGCTATTAATGGTCATTTATGGAAGAGATGTAACTAGCTTTTGTCTCAACTAAATTTATGTTACTTTCTCTCTCTACTCTTTATTTATTCTTCCTTTCTAACTTTGAAACCAACTAAATCCATAAATCAAAAACCCTAATTTGATTCTTGAAATTAAGATGTAACACACAAACTTTAACATCATTTAACATTAGCTTGATAGGCTTCTTTGCAATCTCAAATGAAACAATGATACATCCTTCTTTTACACCTTGAACTTCCATAATCCTTGATGTTCCTCCATATATTTTGAGGTTGTGATTCTTTTTCCTAATTAGATAGATGACATTTTAATACACAGGTTAGTGTCATGTCGATGGATTTCTCTATAATATTTGGCAAAAGGTTGGTTTTATTTGGTACAAGGCTAAATGTATGTTTTAGTTCCTAACATTTATACTAAATATTAACTTAGATTAAAAGTTTGGGAACATTATAAAGAACCCTAATAGTTAAAATTTAATTGAATTAAAAATCTCAACTGATGAGACTCTTAACTTTGTAATCAATTGCTTTTAATTTTAGTTCAACCTTGCTTCACTTAGTTTGAAAATTAGTTCTTTATGCTTTTTTTTAATCAATGCCTCAAATCTAAATCTAAATTTTGTAACTGTTTTAAAATTTTGTATGAATGATGCTATATCTCATAATTAATAATTGGTGTACGTTCAACAAGTTAGGTATATTAATGTAATTTTAAATTGTTGATGTATAAATTTTTAATTATGATAAATATTCATATTCTTTTTTTATTAAACATTACTTAATTAAAAAATAATTTAATACATTAAAAATGAAATCTAATCAATGTTGTTAATACTGTACTAACCTTGGTACAAAATTTGGTTCCGATATGGTATAAAAATAATACCGGTCAATATCGGGTATGATTTTAATTACAAAATAGTCTCAAAATTGTATAAAATAACAAAATAGTCCCTCGATGTATTGTGTTATATAATTTTTAATTTTACATCAATGATTTCTCAAAAAAACATCATAATATAAATTTGAAACAACAACTATCTCTTTATTTCAATTAATATTATTTTTCACATATTTCATATATAAACAATAACGTAAACTAATATACAAAAAATATTATTTAATTATCATGAAGATATAAAATTAAGAATAATATAAAAGTTCTTAATATTACAATTTACATCATACAGTAAAAATAATTATATTAAAACATATAGTTCATATATAGAGTTTACATATATATCACATACAAGTGAAATCAAAATAAAAGATTAAAAAATGAAAAACTTGGTACTTTATTCAATGTAATATTTGGTAAAATCACACTGACTCCATTTTCTTTTACTATAAAATTCTCATAATTGAGAGAAGTTTTATTATTACTATCGTTCAAATTCATTGTACTAAATAACAAGTAAACACTCTCTCATACAAGATTTTCTTCCAAGCCACTCTCATTTATAAAACTTGGTTATGTAGAATCTCAATTAGTTAAAACATCAATTTAGTCAAAGTAAATTGGATCTATAGAAGTATTAGTTCTAGTAAGAGTCATAGTAAACAAGTAAAATTAAATTATTAAGAAAATTGCAAGAAATTATATTCAACTTAATAATGATAATAACATATCATTTCAAAAATTTAAGTAATATTAAGTAAAGAGACTAAATCATTCAATCTTTCATATTTCAATCTATTTCTTTTTTTGAAGGAATGAATTCAAATATGCTTCAATTCCTTTCATATATAATTGCACTCACACATTGCCTAAGAATTATTTTTTGAATAGACATTGCCTAAGAATTTGAATTGTAAATCTTTGTAATTCTGGAACATTACTTCTAAATTAGTCTTACCAAGTAATTGTATGATAATAAAAGTAACCTTATAAATAAAATAAAATAAAATGATGTTTAATTTCAAATAGGTAATAGAAGTGAAGAAATATATACTGGATTAAGTTTTTTTCTTTAATAAATTGCAATGGGCATCCCAAAATCACTACATAAATCTTTATATGCCTTCATTTGTGAGCTAAGGAGATCTTGCATCATCTCACGTGCAACAATTATTATGATAGTTAATAGCATTCCCCTATTAACTTTAACTTTCTTTGTAAAACTTGGTTTAAAATATACATTAGCATTCAAAAATGTCTATGTAGCAAACAACGAAGAGTAAATTACCTTCCCATCTTTTATTAATGACTATAAGATAAGGTGTATACAAATAATGCATTTTTTTCATATTGGCCTTGGTTGCTTCCTTTGCCTTCTCTATGACATCATAAAAATGACTTATTGTTTCCTTCTCATCACTATCATTCAGACAAATTACTCTCACCAAAGGTTCACAAGTTTAGATGAAAAATTGACATTGGAACCAAAATTCATAATGTTCAAGCTTATTTTTAGAAACTCCCATTCTGGCATTAAGCCTGGCATGCTGAAATGTAAACCACTTATAACGTGTAAGCAATTGTCTCAACTCTTTCTTCATTAGAACAAATCACTAAACTAATAAAAAATTAGTCATAAATTTTGTAATGACAGGACTATATAAATCCATATCATTGGTCAAATCTTTTCTTATTAAATTTTGGACCTATAGAAGATTATAGATGTTTTTTTTTTATCTTTTTTCATAATTTTATTAATGATAGGAAAGTATCTAAGATCTCCTATATTTTTTAACATCAAATCAATGCAATGTGCAACACAAGAAGTGCAATAAAAAAAATATACCTACTTTACAACTTTTTCCAATTGTTTTACAAGCAGAATCATTGTTAGAAATTAACTGTATAATATTTTTGGGCCCAACTTTATTCACAACTTAATCAAATATCTGAAAGAGACTTTCAATATTTCTAACAGAGCCAGATGCATCAATGAACTTCAAAAACATTGCCCCCTTTAATGGAATAAACCAAAAAAATTATAATATACTTATGTTTTCTAGTTGTCCAATCGTCACATATAATTGAATATCCATAAGTTGCCCAAGTCATTTTTCTCTGATCCAAATAACTTTTTATTTCACAAACTGAGCTTTTGTAATCATCAATTAAAGGAGTTTTATATCTTAGACCATAAAAGGTAATAGCATTCACCATAGGCTGGTAATAATAAGACTAAAAGTATTTAATGATACACTTTTATCATACCACTATTTAGCCCTTATCATGTCCACATTATAAGCTGCTTTTTTAGATTTTAAGACATTATGAACTGAAGAATGAGCTCTAAGAGTTGTTCGTGGTATAAAAAGTTAGGCTTTTATCTTCTCATCCTCACATTGGGTGCAACAATCCCTTTTTATTGGGTAAGAATAACATCTTTAAAATCCCCCAATATCATCCCCAATATCAATATTTGCCTTTTATCTTTCTCATCTTGATACTCTTCAAGCAAGTTTTTCATTTGTATTTCACGTTGTTGGTAAGTTTCTTACAAGGCTCTACGTCACCTTTGATTCTAATCAAATGCTTCTTTAATTTGGTGACTCCCCCACCTTTCAAATATTTGTTGTAATATAAATAAAAAGTACAATTCTTCATACCTGGAACTAATTTAGAATGAACTCAAGCTGGATCATCAAATCTTTTTGAACATAAAGAGGTTAAATAATTAGGATTGCTTAAACTTCCCTATATTTATCTATAAAATATGTAAAGACATCTGTCAAAGTTAAATTAATAACTTCATATGAAAATAAAGTATTCTTTCAACTTAATTTCAATATCAACTACTATCATAAAATATGTATTGTTCAACTTAAAATAGACACAAAAGCATATATTAGATTCTAAAAACATATATACGAGTTAAACTTTAAAAACATGCATACATCTTATATTCAATTTTTAAAATCCAAGAATCCAAATTACCAACTACTACTTTCAAAAAAAAAAACCCAACTACTAGTGACATTGAAAATGTGGAATAACTTATGAGTAAAAAATACAGGAAGAAATAAAGCAATAACAACTTCTTAACAATCATATGATATACACATGCAAGTAAACTTCATGAACTTATATAAATGTTCCTTTGAGAAAATTTGAGGCTTAAGCACATTCTATCCAAGAATATCACTATATTTTGTATTATATCAAAATAAATCAATTGTAAGGCCCAGATAAACTTTATTAATAATTGATACACTAACAAATCACTAATTTATGATAAGGGTAAATATTACATATATATATATACATACACCAATAGACCACTTTGATAATTTAAGACTTAACATTGAGCAAAAACTAAATCTCATGCTAAAAAAGATTGTGCAACTGCTACAAGAGAGAAATGAATAACCGCCATAAACATTTCTTTTGATCATATTGGAGGTATATACATTAATTCTCATTTTTCCTAGTCTAAACATCAAAGAATTCTTTGACTACTACACACAGCTAATATTCATAATTGTATGATAATATTATGAATGGTTTGTAATTGAATACATTTTGTGTAATTACATAGCTCAATTAATTATAAACCAACTTTTATACTTAGGCACTACCTTTTCCAACTAGAAATACACATAATAGAGAACCAAAAACATCCAAACAATGAGTCATAATATGCCTTACAGGATCTGAAGATTGGTTGCTTCAACAACCTTGATCTATTTTACTAGATCGTTGAATGTTGAACAATAGTGACAAGTTGGCGACAGGAGGGGGTTGAATGGCATTAGCGTTGGACGGTGGATGGTTGGAGGAGGAGAGGTCAAGGACTCTTAAGAGGAAGAGCAAGATGGCATGACTTCATGACATGAGTGATGAGCTATGAGTGGTAACAACAGGAGGAGGAGAGAAGGGTGACAACAAACGGAGAGAGGGGCGACAACCAGGGACGAAGCTATGTTAATGGGGAGTGCCCCCCTTTCAAATATTTTTTTTATAAAAAATTACTTATATAATTAAAATTTTTAAACTTACAAATATAAGTGGCCCCCTTAAAAAAAAAATATCTATCTTCTCTTCAACTCTGCATGCACAGCTCTCTTTTTTCGGCCCTCTCTTAAAGTTGAGTCTGACTCCGTCCTTGACAACAACAGTGAAGATCGGAGGAGGCGACACGACACGGTGACAATCAAAGGTGTGTGAGGAGAGGAGGGAGAAGCAAGCTAAGGGTGGGCACTAGAAAGAAGCATGATATACGATGTGACTAAGGTTAGAATTTAGTTGTTTTTCCATAAGTTTTTAAACTTTTTTAGGTTGATACAATAAACCGATACAAAATATATGATTACCTTACTATTTTTAGTCGATACGGCCGGTACTATGCAATACTCATATCCTTACATCCAATACTATAATAAGAATATAATAGAATAATAAAACTAAACAATTTTTTATTTTTACTTTTTATTATAAATTTTAATTAAGTTTTTATTTTTTATTTTTTATTACAATTATAACCTAAATATATTTTTATTTTATTAAAAAACGAAAATAAAAATAAAAAGCCAAACTATCTAGTGATCTATACGAAATCAAATGTCTTCTTGAACTGAATAACTAACAGCGACAACTATACACGTTAATTTGTTTAATGTTAAAAGTACCCAATGCTTCTCCACAGGGACCACAGCAGCTTCAGTGCTCGGTTTGATAAACCTCAAGGAACCGTCATAAACCCTTGGGCAATAATACAAACATCTCGTGGGCTAGCCAAAAGCACCTCAAAATCACCGAGTCTTAAGCTCTTCGTGTTTTATCTTCGTATCAAAGCTCACAGGCGAAAGGGTTTGTTGCAAGCTCTGGTAATAACTCAAACGCGATCACCCTTTTCACTCTCCATTCAGTTTCTCCATGTTTAGCTTCGGCTTTTGTCATTGAACTGGGTTTGCTTGCTTTTAGGTTATAGTTGGCTGAGTATCCTTTTTTATGAACTCGGATAATGGTCTAAGATAGCTGTAGAAGTGACTCCACCATCACAAAATGCTTCTTCGCTTTGTCAAATACACTCATAAAGTTCTTTCCAAGTCCAATCTTATTACCACTGCCTATCAATCCAGTCCCTTAAACCACAGGGTTAATGGGTTAGTTTTCCTTCGCTTTCTCTCATTCGCTCCTATGCACCGGGTGCGAACACCACTGCCTGATGACGATCCTTCCAAACTGATGAAGGAAGATGGTGTGTCACTTTGCTCCCAAATGTGGCTTGACAACTTCCGTGAACCTGATAGAATTGTTAACAATTTGACCCAATATCTTCGCCGTTTTGAATTGTGGGTGTTAGCTTATCAGAAAGTTTCTGCTGATGAAATGGGAGCTTATATGCCTCGTAATGCAATACAAAGGTCTGCATTGGAGGATTTATTGGCACTGAGAAATGCAGTCCTTGATGATAGATTTAAGTGGGGTGCTCGGTTGCAGTTTTACATTAAGTCTCCAAGGGACAAGACGGATTATGAGTCTTTATCTAAGAGGAAAATTAAAGCAATTTTGACAACCACACAGCCAGCTCCATTTCAGGATAAGATAGTACAGGAGATGTTGTTTATGATTCTTGAACCCATATATGAAGCACGCTTTTCACAAAAGTCATATGCATTTAGGCCTGGTAGAAATGCACATACGGTTTTGAGGGTGATTAGGAGAAAATTTGCAGGGTATTTGTGGTACATAAAAGGTGATTTGAGCACTGTTTTGGATGGAATGAAGGTGGGGTTGGTGATAAGTGCGTTAATGAGGGATGTTAGAGATAAGAAAGTGATTGATTTGGTGAAAGCAGCATTGACCACACCTGTAATTACAAGTGCTGTGGAATTACCAAAGAAGAAGAAGAAGAGAAAGTATCAGAAAAAGAGGGTGTTGGCAGAAGATGAGCCAAAGCCGGATCCATATTGGTTAGAGACCTTTTTTGGATTTGCACCTGAGGAGGCACAGAAGACTCCTTCTTGGGGGCATTGCGGCATGCTCACTCCTCTTTTGGCTAATATCTGCCTTGATGAACTGGACCAATTGATGGAGGGTAAGATTAAGGAGTTCTATCATCCGTCAAAAAGTGATGTTATTTGGAACAGCCCAGAAGGGGAGGAAGAGCAGGGCAATACATCTTGGCCAGAATTTGTGCCAACAAGTGGCCCTGATAAGACTAGAAAAATTGATTATATAAGATATGGGGGTCATATTTTGATCGGTGTGCGTGGTCCTAGGGCGGATGCCGCCACATTGAGAAAGCAATTGATTGAGTTTGTTGATCAGAAGTACATGCTCAAGCTTGACAATGAGAATCTCCCAATAGAACATATAACCAAGGGTATCATGTTTCTTGACCATGTGTTGTGCAGAAGGGTTGTTTATCCAACTCTTCGGTACACTGCGACCGGTGGAAAGATCATTAGTGAAAAGGGTGTGGGTACACTTTTGTCAGTCACAGCAAGCTTAAAACAATGCGTTAAGCAATTTAGGAAGTTAAATTTTATAAAGGGGGATAGGGATCCTGATCCACAGCCTTGTTTTAGAATGTTCCATGCCACTCAAGCTCACACGAATGCCCAGATGAACAAGTTCCTGACAACCATGGTCGAGTGGTATAGATATGCTGACAATCGAAAGAAAGTGGTTAACTTCTGTTCTTACATCTTAAGGGGTTCACTTGCAAAGCTTTATGCTGCAAAATATAAGCTACGTTCACGTGCGAAGGTTTATAAGATTGGTTCACGTAACTTGAGCCGTCCTTTGAAGGAGAGAAAAGGGGCCTCCCCAGAGTACCATAACTTGCTAAGGATGGGTCTTGTTGAGTCAATTGATGGGCTTCAGTATACCAGGATGTCTCTTGTACCTGAGACTGATTATACTCCTTTTCCAAGCAATTGGAGACCTGATCATGAGAAGGCGTTGCTCGAGTATATAAGTCTTGATGATCCAAGAACCTTGGAGGAGCAACGTCAATGCATTAGAGAGCAAGGTCTGGTTTCACCTCAGGACTATATCTCAATGCTTGTTTGGAACTATAAGAGAAATGCTATCGTGATTGATCAGCTCTCTCTCATAAAATCTGGCAGCAACAGCACAGGAAAAGAGCAACAGCAGGTTTGGGGCTTGGATAAAGAAAACCATGATCATATAAGCAAACAAGCTGAGGAACATGGGGAAGTCTTAAATGTTGAACAAATGTAACATTATTTTTGTGTGGTACGTAAGTTGTCAATGATCAAAGGAAGCAAATCATAACAAATTGTTTTTTTAAGTCTTGGTGATTTATTCTGGTATAAAATTTCTGTCTAGATTGTAGATATAAAAAGGTGATTATTACTTTGGAGCAATGATCTGCACGTTGTTGTAGCTGGTAAGCAATCAATACAGTTTTCATCTGTCAAGAATGCTGTGCATACCATTTGGAAGATAGTGAATAATATGGTTCATGTTGCAGTACGCCGAAAGGAATTACTTAAAGCTCCAATCATTTCTGAATTTTCTTCTCAAGATTTCTCTTTTGCCAAATTAAAAGAGTAGAAATCTCTGCTCCATAGGCGGCAAACTTTTTTTTTTTTCAATAATCCAATTTCCATCCCTTCCAAGTAGATGATTTATTTTTGGTTCTTCATACTTGAGGGGTGTGTAAAGTGTTAGGTTTGCCGCGAGAGAGACTTTCCATCTCAACCGGTATGCCCTCTCCTTCACATTTTGCAGTTGAATTTGAAGTCAGAAATGAAATTGTCGTAGCTGTGGCTTTCAGTTCAGATTGCTCTCTCTTCCCTACGGTGAGAAAGGCTCATGTTAGCTCCGCATTCCTTTTCGATTTACTGAGTCTCTTCGAAGTAATTAATTTACAAATGTAATGCTAATAATTACTTCAATCCAATAAGCATTAAGCAATAACCACGTTTTTATATTCTATATGAATCGCAAATTTGGAATCTTTACGCATACTTACCAGCCCTTTAAAAACACAAAGAGTTGACTATATCTTATAGTTTATCAGGAGACTGCCATCCTCTAGAAGAAAGTACATTATATATCAACCTGCTTGCACATGCACCTAAACGTCTCTTCTTTCAGAAAAAAACTGTGTCACGGATGCTAACCTCAGTTCTTTTTGTTGGAAAAATGGAGTACTGCTAAGTTGCATAGTTAGTACTTAGTAGTTAGTGGTAAGGCATGATAGACACTTATGGATCGAAGAATAACATTGTAAATAAACCTGAATCCATTTCCTTTGATGTTCTTGATACAAGCTTATTCTTTCTCTGCCTTTCGTCTGCTGTAAGATTGGTGTTCTCAATGGTTCATAAGCACCTCTTTAAGGATTCTCAAAACAACATGTCGTTTTGACCAACCAACATGTCTTTTGGGTTAATTTAAGGAGAGAGGGAAAGGGTCTCCGACCCATTAGAGATCCCTTTATTTAATACCCAATAACTATCATCTTGAGTTCTTTTTATGGGACTCAAACTATAAGTCACATGACCATTAAATATTCTAACAATCTCCCACTTGACTCATATTACGACTTGATGATTCAATAATAAAACTTTAAGTGCATATAATACATAAAATCGATCAAGTCATCCTTAATTGAATTAAAATGATGGGATCATGACGGTCACAAGTTATACAACATGATTCCTCCCATGTATCACGTAATCATCTCAAGTCATATAACGTTAAGTGGGTAATTCTGTAATTATTATCTCACAGAAACAATGATTGTCTACAACATAATTTAGATAACAAGTGAGCAAAAACAAATGTAACATTAATTGAATTCACGAGTGTTATAACAATTCGAGCAAGACATTGATGTGTATATATACATGTTAGATTTCTATATTAACAAGGACTTATCCATAATGCCCATCCGTTCAACATGACCAACAAATGTTTTGGATGGTAAACCTTTAGTTTACGGATCTGCTATCATTAGATCTGTACTAATATGCTCAATTGACACTTTATATTTTTGCACTTCTTCTTTCACAGACAAGTATTTCAAATCCTTGTGTTTGGCACCCTTTGAATACTTGTCATTTTTAGAAAAGAAAACGACTGCAGAATTATCACAATAAATTCTGAAGGGTCTATGAATACTGTCGACAATATCAAAACTTAAGATAAAGTTCCGCAATCACATTCCATGAATTGTGGC
Organism: Erythroxylum fimbriatum; assembly: GCA_026770325.2. Taxonomy (NCBI): domain Eukaryota; kingdom Viridiplantae; phylum Streptophyta; class Magnoliopsida; order Malpighiales; family Erythroxylaceae; genus Erythroxylum; species Erythroxylum fimbriatum. The sequence goes on from JANZLH020000078.1 coordinate 3,163,948, forward strand.
CTCAAAACATGCCACAAATTCAGCCTCCAAAGTAGAAGTAGCAATGACGGACTGCTTTTCACTTTTCCACGAAACTACTCCTCTAGCTAATAGGAACATATAACCGAATGTAGATTTCCGTGAGTCCACACAACCGACATAGTCTGCATCTGTGTAACCTATCATTTCGAGATGGGTTTCTTTGCAGCTTTTCAGTGGTCCATTCCAGGATTGCTTTGATATCGGCTTAGCATTCCGACAACAAAACTAATATCTGACCAAGTGCATGATTGAGCATACATTAAGCTCCTAACTATTGACAGATAAGGAATTGACTCCATTTCCTTAGATTCTAAATCATTTTGTGGACATTTCATTTGACTAAATTTGTCCCCTTTCTGGATTAGAACTATCCCTGTGGAGCACTTTCTTATTTTAAATCTTTCTAATATTTTCTCGATCATAACAATCCTTGTGATCTATCACGAAATAGTTCTACTCCTATCATATAGGAAACCTCACCCATATCTTTCATTTTGAAATTATTAAAAAGAAAATTCTTGACATCATGTAACAAAACCATATTATTCGCAGTAAGAAGGATATCGTCAACATATAGGACTAATATAATGAATTTACTCTCACTGATTTTCATATAGATATACCGATCAATAGTGTTTTCTACAAAACCGTGAGACATAATGGTATCATTAAATTTAAGATATCATTTTCGGGAAGCCTTTTTCAGTCCATATATTGACTTCTTTAATTTACACACTAATCATTCATTTCCTGTGGTCATGAAACCTTCCGGTTGATCCATATAGACCTCTTCTTCCAAGTCACCATTTAGAAAAGCAGTCTTTACATCCATTTGGTGAAGCTCTAAATCATAATGAGCCACTAGGGCGATAACAATTCTTAAAGAGTCCTTCTTTGAAACTGGAGAGAAGGTCTCTTTATAATCAATATCATCCTTTTGAGTGTAACTGTTGGGACCCCTTCCTTGCGAGTCACTTGCCTGACGTCCTACGTGACATCTAGACGCGCATCTTACAAGGGTGGCGTGCCCACATCAAGTCAATTCTAAAAAACGAACTCATTTCTTCTATTTCCGACCCATGAAATAAATTCTACTAACATAGACATAATTAAATAAAAAAATTACTCCCAAAAATATTTTATCTCTCCAAACCTCATAATTATCTAAATCATGCTTAACTAAAAAAAAAGACATTTGGAAGCCAACAACTTAATTCTTTCTTATTTTCAATCTACTCAAATTGAGTTGTCTTGAATCTCTTTTGAATCGTTATTTAGTGCTACACTATACTTATGCTAATCCTTTGTACACTTTTTCCTTCCATTGAAATTAAGTTATGCCTTTTTGCTTAAATTAATAATAAATCAACTCACTTACCGAAAAAATATTAAATCAACTTACTGATATCTTCAAAATTATTAAAAATAAAATATTTTATTATTATCAAAATTATTTGTTAAAACCTCAATTAGTTTAATAAATAAATAATTGATTATAATAAAATTTTAAAGTAATTACACTTAACTCTCTCATGATTTATACCTTCCTAATTTTTAAATACTATCATATATACTCCTAAATTTTGTTTTTCATTTCAATTATATCCCTTAGTGTCATTCATTATCAAAAAACCTAAGGAAGAATAGATAAACAATGTCAAATGACTTAATTAGATATTAGATGATATAACATCTATCATGGATGTACCATATAACACATGAGATTAGTTATTGTCATCTCCTAATGTCATGATACTATCTATATATGGAAAAACTCAATCGAATGTTATATTTCTCAAATCACAAAACATTGTTTATATGATATAAACATGATTGGTGTTGCGTTACATAACACCTAAGCAAGCCACATAATATTATTTTCTCATTTTTTGTTAGAAACCTAATAGAGAATGATGCTAGACGATGAAAATGAAGAAAAAAATAAAACTTTAAAGAGGTGTATAATAGCTTTTCACTACAACAGAACAGACTATTGGCTATGTTTTTTTTGTGACGAATTGAAAATTGTCACCAAAAGTCTACACTTGGCAACGATTTAAGCATTCGTCACCCAAAGTTGTGGTTTTGGTGATGTTAAGTAAAATCATCGCTAAAGTAGTTTATTTAGCGACGATTTTCTTGAGATGTCACAAAAAGTTCCTAATTTTGTGATGGTTTACGAATGTCGTCACTCAGGTGATGCTCTTGTTAGCGATCTAGAAGGGGGGTTGAATAGATCTTTAAAGCTTTTGTAATTTTCTACAAATAAAATCAGAAGTTAC
>JANZLH020000078.1:3203592-3232553 GCA_026770325.2 Erythroxylum fimbriatum
AATCATTTTCCTAGCATTACACAATTTTGCCAAAAGCAAACCTTGTCAGAGCCCTTATAGGTCTGCATCAAGACTCCCTGAAGAGCCAATATTTAACATAAAACCTGCCACCCACACTCTAGTTGAATCCCGAATCAATCCATCTGCTGAAGCATGACCATCAATAAGTCGTCTTGACCCATCAGTATTGAGTAAAAGAACTCTAACGAGGGGGTGGGACACCAAACTATCATTTTACCATAATTATTCGGCGTAGTTGTTGGGCAAGTTTTAGCAACAGAGCAATCGACTGCCAATGGGATGGCATACTGTAATATTTCATATGAATTCTTGATGATGCCATTTGGGCTAACTAATGCGTCAGTTACATCGATGGATCTATGATTAGGGTGTTTAGGCCCTATTTAGACTAGTTTGTTGTGGTATTTATTGATGATATATTGGTCTATTCCAAGAATGAGCATGGTCATGCTCAACATCTACGAATTGTGTTACAGACTCTGCAGAAAAAACAATTGTATGTTAAGCTAAACAAGTAAGATTTATGGCTTAAGGAAGCATCTTTTTTGGGACATGTTGTCTCTTCTCAAGGAATTAAAGTTGATCCTGGTAAGATTAAAGCGATTATTAACGAGAAGCCTTCACAAAATGTGACTGAGGTGAGAAGTTTATGGGTTTGGCCAGTTACTATTGTCAATTTGTAAAGGGCTTTTTTTGGGATAGCATCTCCTTTGACTAAATCGCTACGAAAAGGAGTGAAATTTGAATGGTCTGCTAGATGTCAAACTAACTTTGATTAGCTAAAAAGAATGCTTACTGAAGCTCCTGTATTGGTACAACCCACTTCTGGTAAGGAATATATTATGTTTAGTGATGCATCTAAAAATGGTTTGGGTTGTGTTATGATGTAGGATGCTAAAGTGGTTACATATGCCTCTAGGAAATTGAAACCACATAAACAAAACTATCTTACGCATGATCTTAAACTTGCAGTAGTGTTTGCTTTAAATTTTTGGTGACATTACTTGTATGGTGAAAAGTGCATGATTTTCACTAATCATAAAAGTCTGAAATATTTGCTTACTCAAAAAGAACTTAATTTGAGACAACGGCGTTGGTTGGAACTTTTTAAAGATTATGATTGTATTGTGGACTATTGTAGTGCCCCCTTATCCTAAGATACATACAGGGATACCCTGCGGACATTCCAGTACATAACTTATGATAATGACGAGCTATGTTCCATCACAACATTCGCCTAACATGGCATCATCTATCTTTATTCTCTTATGAAACATCATCAAGAAAGTCACAATATTTAAAACCAAATTTTCCTCATTTCATTTCATAAAACCGAATATCTACAATGTGTCTTTCAACATCCATATTGATACAACATCATAGCCTAATACAAAAATGTGCTACATAAAAAAGGAAAATACACAAAATCTATCTAATCTATCCATATTTAGCTGATCGACCTTTGAGCCATTTCTTCTTGTTCCCAAAAGTAAAAGTGTCCCTTAGTAGTTAAAATCGTCCCTCGGTCCTGAAAAGTCAACGTTGTAATTTTGGTAAATTTTGCGAACTTAATGAGATAACCATCATCAATGGTTCACTCAATTCATGCATCACATCAATACATATAACATATATTTCACAACGTTGCATAATTGATCACATATCACATGCTCACTCAAGAGTAGACAATTTTGCATTTCAATCAATCAAACATACTTAATAAAATGTACATAAATGCTCATGTGACTCTTTGCCAATTATTACGATGTTGTGACTGAGTGCCTAACTGTCCCGTATCTATTGTAGATACCGGGCTCATTCATACAGTCCCTTATCCATTGGAGATACAGGGCTTATTTTACATACTGAGCCTTTAGCTCGTAATCACATTTGGAGCTTTAAGCTCGTTTTCGGTGGCTACTCAAGTCACAATTCTCATTATCTGATCATGCATTCATATATGGAATGCATCTCTCGTAATCAATTATATCATAAAACATTTAGTTCATCGCATTCACATTCAAGTAGCACTTCAATAACTCATTCATATATCACGATCATCGGACCTTCATTTTTCGGAATCCACACAATCAAATCACATTCATTTCATAATTCAAACACAATATAAAACAAACAATTAATTGAGTGAGACCGTCTAGGTTACTCACAGGTCGCTCTCGAAGCTAATGCTTGGAAGTTTTGGCAACGTCTGGAGGTTGACGTTCTAGTTGCTCCTCTATAACAAGCAATATACATATATCACAATTTGCATAATTATAAGTGTTTAATAGTGCACATGTATGTAAATGAAATATGCACAATGCTTGTTCATGATAATCCCGAGTATTTTTCCATTATCCTCCTCACGTAATCAATCCTATCTTAAAACTCACCTAAGTACAATTTGTACTTAGGTTTATACCTCAAATAAACACTTTGAATCTACATTCATAACCCAATGAATCATTTCAGATTTTTCCCAAAAACTGACTTTCGAGTCTACTGTTCTTGATCATTTAGACAATAAAAATGGAGTAATTTGGTAATACTCTCTTCTAGAAAATTGTTCTCCTATCTCTTAAGTTTCTAATAACACCAAGATCGTTCAATTTGATTCAGTAATCGGAAAGTTATACCTTGTTCTTATACTGAAATAATACACTATACCCAACTTCCATCCAGAAATTGAAAGTCTTAGAAGCTGAATCAAAATTAGGCTTCTTTAGATAATTTGTATTCCTATGTCTCTAGTTTACTCCAACTCACAAATCATCTCATTTGGATAACTATAGAATAAGATATTGTTAAAATACTAAAGCCTACTTAATGAAATCTTCCTAGTTATCATGCTCCAGCATAGTCAACATTTTCGACTTAAAACCAATAACCCCACTAGATTAATTAAGTCACAGCCATTCAACATAAACTCACGCCCGTGCATATCAATGAAAATGAGTCACGGGTCTGCAACAAAACTCACCTCTGTGTGCACTCAATCATACTTGTCCCACTTTTTTGCTCGATCTCTCTCAAATGATTTTAGATGGCCAAGATTTTTGGTGGAGATGTAGATTAGTGTGTTACGAGTCCAATGGTTTAAGTCTCATATCATTTGGAGGTCAGAAGCAGGAGATATAGCTAAAAGATCAAAGGATGTTGCGTCAACCTCCAACCTTATGCACGATCGCGAATTGGCCATCGACTTTACAAAGTCGCAATCATGCATGAGCACAATCGTGAGTTTGGCTATCGACATATGAAGTCGCGATCGCGCTTCGTCACTATCGCGACATTCAGTGAAGCATGATCACAACTTTTCAATCTCACATCCTCATTTCGAACCCCCATAACTTTCAATCCAGAACTCCAAAATTTTAGACTTTATATCATTAAAAAGCTAAAAGAAAGATCTACAACTTTCATGAAGGCAATTTTGTCAAAAATCTTCCTAGATCAATACAGTTTAATCATGAAAATTTCAGACCACATTTTTACCCCTTTTTCTCTTTTCTTTCTTTTATTCTAAACCAACTTCTCTAACTTATATTCTCTCAAATTCTCTCCAATTTTGTCTTCCATGAAACCCAACATATTCAAAACATATCAAAAATCAAGGAATTAACATCAAATATAAAAAATCAGAAATTCTCCACATATGTCTTCATTTTTCTGCATTTGTTCATCTTTTTCTCTTCTTTTATTAAATCCGACACTTCAAATTCATTTCTACTCTTTCTACTCCATTTCCATTCTACTAATTCACAACACATTCACAGTACAACTAAATATATAAGTTTACTCAAAATCCTCAAAATCATCAAAAACAAAATATCAATCATGCATCTTCTTTATGTTCTACATTTCACATTTTCTGCTACACTCATTCAGTTCCATAAACTCTTACATTTCATCTTAACTCATTTATATATCACCAATTCACCTTTCATCTTAACCCTATACTTGTTTTCGATTCATGTCCCCAACCACCAAAGATATTCACGTATGTATACATATCTACACGGTGAAAAGAAAAATAGAGCATATATTTCTCTATCAACTTTCCAAATTTCTATACTCTTCTTATGCATGTTTTTATGGTTCTTTCTAACTCAAAATCATTTCTACGCTATCTGATCACAGAATAATCATCAAATACAAAATAACATTATATCCAATTTTTTCATCTTATTTGTACAGTGTTCATGAAGATGGCCATTATTTCCAACAAATAAATCATCAAATTTATCTCATAAGGATTACCATGATACTTACTTGTTAAAACTCCAAAATCTTCAAATACCAACAAGCCCTAATTTTCATACAACTCACATACACCATCGTAGAGGTTGGCAGGTTTAGGTTTTCTTGAGGCAAAAGAAGTAGATAACAAAGTGGGAGTGGTAGAAGATAAGGGAAAGCAAAGTTTAACTTTGGTGGATGTTTGATGAAAAGCTCTGTGTACAAGAAAGAAACTTGAGGAAGATAGCTACGAAGAAGGTAACTAGGACAAACAACAGTACTTAGTCTTTCAACTTCAAAAGAACGTAACTTAGTCTTTCTAACAAAATCATAAAGTTTAACTTAACTAAGTTAGTGACACTTGTCACTTATATAACTTCTGTGGCTTTAGACTAGTTATCAATTAACTAGCTCAATCTTCTCCATATTTTTCTTCAATTTGTCTCTAAATTTTCAAAATCATTATCTGAAAAATTCTGAAGTCGACTCCCAAATTTCCTCATCATCGTTTATTCTTATTTTTATTTTTCATGCACCAATTTACTTGCCAATTGGCCTTTTTCCTAGTCCAATAATAATCAAGAATTTCAGAAATTATTCCTAAAATTTACCAAAATTCAAAATTAACAAATACACTCACCGATTAAATTTTCAATACAACAAATTAACAAATTCTCAATAGTATCACATCACAATTCAATTATACACGGAATTATCAATGAATGCATGTACAATTATTTTCATATGCAAAAGTTCAATATCCACGTGTATGTGTATATCATATAATGCATGAACATGAACAAGAAATGTGTTTTCTAATCTTTTAGTAATCTTTCATATTTGCTATTTTAGCCTTAACATGAATAACGGGATGCTACAACTATCATCCTAATAAGGCTAATGTGGTGGTTGATGCCTTAAGTCAGAAGACCAATTCGACATTGTCAGTGCAATAGGGTGAGTGGAGAATTACATCTGACGAGGCTTTAATACCTCAATTAAAAATTAGGCCTAATTTGAGACAAGAGATCATTGATGCTCAAAAAGTTGATAAGTTGCAATAACTTATCTTGGCAACTCAAGAAGATAAACAACCTGATTTGTCTGTGAAAAGAGATGGTGATTTGTATTATAAAGATCAGTTGTGTATACTAGCTAGTGCTGAATTGAAGAAGAAGATATTGTATGAGACTCATAATACTGTCTTCACAATGCATCCTAGTGGAAATAGAATGTATCAAGATCTCAAGTAGTATTACTGGTGGTCTAGTGCGAAACGAGATGTTGTAGATTATGCATCTAAGTGTTTGACATGTTAGCAGGTTAAAGCTAAGCTCCAGGTTCTATTTGGTTTGTTGAATCCTATTCTGAATCCTCAATGAAAATGAGATAACGTTACCATGGATTTTCTGACTGGGCTTCCTCTCACTTACAGGAAGCATGATGTTGTATGGGTGACTATGAATAAGTTCACCAATTCTGCTCATTTTATACCCATTATTCCTGACTATCTGATGGATAAGCTGACAAATATATATTTGACTGAGATAGTGAAATTGCATGGGGTAACATTGTCTATTATTTATGATGGTGATCTTCAATTTACTTCAAGATTCTGGAAAAGCCTACAAACGACTTTGGGTACTTGACTCACTTTTAGTACCACTTCCAGCCCCGGACAGATGGACAATTTGAATGAATTATTCAGGTATTGGAAGATATGCTTCAAGGTTGTGTGTTAGAATTTCCTGAAAGTTGGGATAAATATCTTTCTCTGATGGAAATTGCTTATAACAATAGTTATCAGACTAGGATTGACATGGCACCTTATGAAGCACTATATGGTAGGAAGTGCAAAACTTCGATTTATTGGACTTAATTAATTGAAAACAAGATGATCGGACTTGATATTGTAAAAGATATTGAAGAGAAAGTCCAAGTTATTCAACAGAGATTAAAAGTTGCTAGTAATAGGTAGAAATCCAACGTCGATTTAAAAAGGAAGGATATTGAGTATCAGGTAGGGAGATAAGGTATTCTGAAGGTTTCACTATAGAAAAAAAATACTTCGATTTGCGAAGAAAGATAAACTCAGCCTACACTACATTAGTTCCTATGAGATTCTTAAGAGAATTGGATCAGTAACTTATAAGTTAACTCTTTCTAAAGAATTGGTTAAGTTACACGATGTGTTTCACGTTTTTATATTAAGAAGATGATACACACAAAGTTCTTATGCAAAAAATTCAAATAAAATCGAGTTTTTCATATAAAGAAAGACTTGTGTCTATTTTAGCTAGAGAAGTCCGACAGCTCAGAAATAAACCATCACCTCTGATGAAAATTATATGAGAACACCGTAAACTTGAAGAAGCAACATAACAACCTGAATTGACTACTTAGTATCCCTCGTTATTCTTACCTTAAGCTTTCTTTTTGTCCTTGCTTATTTTGGGATGCGGTGTGGCTATTCAACTACTCTCGCATTTATCTAGATTGCAAACTTCAGGTACGAAGAATCCAATGATAAGATATTTTATTACAAAGACAAAACAAATGATATCATCAGACGATGTGACTGCCAGAAAGAATTCAGAATGTGAGTCTGGTGTTAGTCTAATGAGACAAACTTAGGATAGGCGTAATGCGAGGATGAGTTGCTTCCTCTATTTTCTTTTTTCAACGGGCTTGACATGAACGCATTAGTTGTAGCAAATTTATTCATAGTTATAATTGTATGACCGACGAAAAAATGTGTTGAATACAAGAAAGAAACTGTTCTTTTTCTTACATATACGAAACTGTACGTTCAAATAGTGCCCTTGGTCCAATCCAAGTGAAAAGTAAGGGACACGCTTATGTGACAAGTGATCGGATCAGGGACAGATCCTCTGTTCTTAAATTTGTGTATCAACTATATTTTATAAGATCTAAGTCATCTATTTATGTGGGATGATTTAGATTTTATAGGATAGGGTTGATACACAAATTTAGAGACAAAGAATTTCATACCAATCGGACCTCCAACCACCGTTCCTCTCATCCCGCGCCTTACAATAGTCAACCCTATCATTGCAATGCTACAGGCCTATTCCATCCTATGCTTTTTGTTAATGGCTACATAAATACTTTTCGGTACATAATCTTTTGTCTAATATTATAATATCTTATTCTGTCTCATAAATTTCAGTTATTTATTTATATAAATTTTACGTTTATTTATACGAGACCTACATAAAACTTATATAAATAAATAGCTAAAATTTATGAGATAAAATAAAACACTATAATATTAGACAGAAAATTCAGAGTAAAACTTCTCTCCAAAATATTAGTTGATGCGTCAGGTGGGCTTCGGTGCTATCCTTCCAATGCAATGATATATTCTTTGAGTTGTCTTAAAATCTGAAATCCCCCCTCATGCCTCAGCCCCCACTTCCGTATAACGTCAGCTTTCTGGACTGGAAATGGAATATACCTCCAGTTCCACTCTGACTCACTCATTCGTCTCTTTGCTTTGCCTTTTATTAACATTGTATACTCTCTCATTTTTATATAACCTTATCTGAATCCCACTGTTTTTTTTATATTGTTATTATTTACCCATAAAAAGTTGTCTGTGAATATATATTTACAAAAAATTACGTATTTGATGAAATTCCTAAAGTTTCCAACCTTCCTTTGAAATATTCAATGATTTGTGAACGTTACTTATTTTAAAATAGATTTATTATTTAAATTATATAATAAAATTAAAAAATATTTTAACATTATTAAAATAAAATTAGAATAGTCGTATCGATTTATTATTTGCTTAATATTTAACTACATATGACATGTGTTAAAATAATTTGATAAAAATAATAATGTTTATAAAAATTTTAAAAATAATTAAAATAAATAATATATTTTCATATTTCACTTCACCCCCTAGTCGGAGGCTTAAAAGGTAATTTGATCCTTAAGCCTTTCACTTTCTCACACGCTTTTTGCTCTTGTTCCTCTCTCTCTCGTGTGGTTTTGGGTCTTTTTCATTTTTATCTTTTCTCTAAATTGTCGTCCATTACTGATCCTTGGTTTCTGATGACGTAGGAGAAGAAGAAAAGCGCTTTTCTTTTTAACCTTTATAGGGTTTGCAGAACAGCTAATCAATCAGTTCATGTTGAAAAGCTGAAATGGATTTTCTGAAAAAGTTGAATACCATCTTCTTCACTGATTATCCTCCTACTGCCGAGACTTCAACTATTTCATCTGCATCCTCACCACTTTCTTCTTATTGTGGTTTTACTAAATGTAGAATCTCAGACCCTTCTCTCTCTGCCATCACTTCCTCTTTTTCTTTTATTGCCATGAATCATCATGGAATCTCACTCCCCTATTGTAATCTCTGTTACTGTTTCCGACTTTAGTTTATTGGGTTCTTGGTAAAGTTTTCTTCTTGCTGCTCTTAGTTCAGATTCCGTATGTCTACTGCAATTGGAAATTGCAGTTTCTCTTTATAGTAATCATTCGGAAAGAGAAGAACTTTACTGCCTCTAGTTGTAATACATTGTATTCGATATGACTAGTTATTGTTCTGCATCTGCTGTCACCATGCTGGCAAAATACTGCGATCAGTCTCTCAAGATCAGACTGAGGTGATTATCATATTCATCTTGTTTCTGCTCTTTATTCTGACTCTTCAAGATTTGGATTTAAAGTCAAGGATGCATAGTTGTTGCTGAAAACGATTGTATCAAGTAATATTGTGGATCCTCCGATATTCTTTCTCTGTGATATGGGTATATTCCATGTTTACTTGACGTTAATTTTCAGTTGTCATTAAAGAAGTAGTACAAGAATTTTGAATGATTCTAGCAAAGAAACCCAATTGCAAATCCTTTTTCTTTACGCTACACGATGATCATCATTCATCAGGTATGATCATGATCATCATGATCGACGTGGGATTTGGAGGTGGAAGAGGAGCACCCATAGGAATGGGAGTGCTAGTCTTTCGGTTTCAGCTTCAGCTTCTCCTCTTTCTACCAATCAGATGACGAGGGACTCATCCTGTCTCAAAACTTATCAGGAGGTTCTGTTTGTACCCACCAGCTAACCTATATCTTATTACCTTATCTTTATTAACTTTTTCCTTCCCTGATACTATTGTCATATTTAGACTTGCATAATTAATCTACCTTCTTAACCCACAAGTTCTCTTTAGTATTTTTGGCCATTGGTTGGTTATTGATGTCATACCCTTTGCGCACTTTCTCTGATCCTTTGATGCTGAAACACATGCCAGGTTGTCAAGTCTGCTAGGAAAAAGTTTACCCATGAAATCTCATTCCAGTCCAAGGACAAAGAGATCTCACTTGCAAAGGTACATGGACAACCATCTTCTCGCTAATATGATTTTTTGAGAGGGCATCTTTCCTTGATCTTTATTCAGTTAAGAGAATCTTCTACTTATTTTCCTTTTTGTTCGGTGTGCACTCCCTTACTGCCTCTTCAGTTTGCTAGTTATTATGACAGATCTGTAGTGTCAAGTTTGGGTTGCCGGATCACATGTTCCTTAATAGTTTTTGGGTCCTTGGTTTTGAAACTATAATGGTCAACTTTCTACAAGTGGAAATTCATCATCCTACCATGTTTGTCATTTTCTGTTGCAGGCATTGCTGTATATTGCAGCAGAAGATGAAGCATTTATTGCTGCCAACAGAGAGATAGATGCTCGCTCACTCTTGAGTGAAAGGAGAAATCTTTCAGTCTCATCTGATACCCAAGACTGGAATTCTGTGGACCGCACGCCTTTGGGTGGAAACAGAATAAATGAGTGGCTTCGTGAGTTGGATACAATTGCGAAAGAAATCCAAGCAGAACTGGTATCCAGAGAAATAGGCTGCCATTTGGTTGAAGTTTTGGATGCTGTCAATGTTGTGCTTTTTGAGTTGAGGGGCTTCAAGAGGTCACCTGTTGTTGTAGATTCCAAGTATTCATACTTACACACTGTACTAAGCACTGGATGTGGCAGTGGTAAAACTTGAAACTCTTATCCTCCTGTAACTCTGTGTATTCTCACGCGTGCCTGATGTTATGGTCATTTTTGTTGCAGCAATTTTGCTTAGCATTATTTACATAGAGGTCTGTAGACGACTTGGTATAACCATTGTGGGATCTCGAGTTGGGGAAGACTTTTTGATTTGGCCCCAAATGGGAAACCCTGAGGTGCTTCAGTTTTTCAACTTCATATCTAGCAAACCACATTTATTTTTCAAATTATAATCTTGTAAGGCATTTTAATTTGTTTCACCATTATATGTTGTAGGACATCTACTGTTTCTTGCCAATTCTGAAACTGGATTAATTGTCATATTGGCTATTGCTCTTTATAGGAGCTTTTCAAGGTAACTTCAGGACACAGCTTGTTTGCAATTGTTAATGGAACGTGTGTGGAAGACCCCAAGTCAAAGGCATCAGATTTAACTAGCAATTCACTTTTGGGGCTTGAGATAGCTACAAAGAGAGATATAATTGGCATTGCTCTGGCCAATTTGATTGTAAGTTTTGATCCCTGCATGTATGTACTATCTTTTAAGTGCTTTAAATATGTATTTAGTTGGCCTATTCTGCTTCTTTTTAGTTTCTTTCACTTTTGTTGTTGCCACATGAAGGACAATTTTATTTGAATCTTTTTAGAGGCTTCATTGGAAACGAGCTTCAAGATCAAGTCGTGGACTCATGCTGACAGCTCCACTTAGGGATGTGCACGATATCGATAAAAAACTTTGCAAGACTCATACTTCAAATGCTCCTCTGCTTCGTCCTCAAGATCTTAGGTAATGTACTTAGATGTCCATAGAGCATTAGATCATTCTATTTTGTTGAATATTTTAGCAGAAATCATTTCTTGTATTGCTTTCGTATTTGTTCAAGGAATTAGTATATGTAACGATTATGTAAATTATTGAAACATCCTTTTTGAATGGACATTGGTAAGTTTCTTACAGTAATAGGTTCAACATGCATTTGTATGTGATACTCTAAACTTGTGATTGCATTTCTTAATATACTGGTTCTTCATTGCCTTCTCATTTTCTATTGTTAGCCATTTGCTGCAGTTTTTACAATAGATAGCTCAGTGACACAAAGTGCCTCTTGTACTTGTTTGTAACGTGAACATTTTATGCAATCATTGGGCTTCATTCTTAACTGAACATAAAGACTATGCAGAGTTAGTCTGAGTTGTTTCCGTATCGTCTCGTCTTGGGACTTGGTCAATGATGGAGGATTAAAGTTTAAAATAGTGAAGCAACTCTTTTCAACTTAACTATTCTAGAATTCCAACCATATCCTGCATGAATAGTTTATTGTTTTCTCTGTATGAGTACCATAATGTAGTTTGATCTATTCCTGCTCTTATTTTCGGTTGCTGTTCTTTCACTCCTTTCAGAATAGATTGCTGATTTGCAAATGATACTTCTAACATTCCATACTTAGGCATTTTGTGTATGATATTGTCGTATAACTCAAAATGGTGTGGGGTTATGAAAACCAAACCAATTGATGGGCCATTGTTTGTTCTTATTTGCTGGTTAAAGTGACAACAAACCTGAGATTCATGGAAATAGTAACCTTGAATGATTTGTCCAATTGGGTGTCGTAATGATGAGCTTTTAAGTCCTTGAGACATTTGGATGGTGGGTGAATGGAACCCTATAAATGACTAGTTCTTCCCTGGATGATATTTCTGTTCAAGTGCTGAGTTATTGATTTCTTTGCAGGCTGGCAATTATGGCTTCAGAAAGATTATTAATCCTACAGCCACATAATTGGACTCTGAGGAGGGACCATGGCATGATGTTGTACTATAATCGGTATAGACTTATAGGCTTCAAATTGTTCTATAGTTTGGGCGAGTTATTTTGGTTGATGACAGAATGTGTTTGATTGCAAACGGTAGGGAATATGCAGAGGCAGTGCAAGAGCTTAGCATTTGCATGGCATTTGCCCCAGAAGAAGAGGCAGAAGTAATAGAACCATTTGTTGAGAAACTCCATTTGTTGCGGCTTGAATCATCATGGAAGTCTTGGGGACAACAAGATCGGCTCACAGTTCCTTGACTTTATCTGTAAATAACTTGTCTCTCTCTCTCCCCTCCTCATGCATCGTTTGTAGTTCTCATATGGTGTTCTGTGAGCTCCAGATAGTCTGCTGCTTTTGGATTTTTCACCGAAACAAGGTTTTAGGACTTGTCTACTTTCTGTAAAAATATTCATTACTACATGATTCTGTCCGTTTATGGTCTTTTCATTCCATTTTTTCTCCTCCTGATGGATTTAGTACTTTTCTTCTTGACAACAGGCAAATCTCTGGATCTTTTGCTTCGAGAGATGCAAAGTTGGACTTTTCACTTCTCTCTTTCCTCCAACAACCCAATCAAACTTCCATTTTATTGAAGCAATTAGCAACACGGCTCTCTTGTCTATCTACACATGGATTTGCTTTAGATAAAGATCACAGAGAAACATAGAGAGTTTGTTCAGCCATCTTGTTAACTAGACATTTGAATTAGTTTGGTCATAGCTTTGAATTGGATAATAGCAGCATGCACAAATTAAAAGTGTCAATCAAGGAACTAAAATCTAGAAACAGGAACTTGGAATCAGAACGGATAAGCTAAAATCCAAATGAATCTGGGAGCAAGGAAACGATTAGTTTAGCACTGCATTGAACACCAATGCCTTTTAGAATTGGCAAGCAAATTAAGAGATGCACGTACAACAGGCATGCAAGAGCTTGCTTGTGTGTAGATACTGTCAGAGAAGAGTGCATCTTCATCAGATAGTCCTTAATCAGCATTAGCGGTCGGATGAGGATAATAACTAACTTTGAGTGTAGCTTAGCAGTAGAATGCACAGAAAATGATTTCCAGTCCCTCCGGATTTTCACAGTAATAAAACAGCATTAGAGCGTACCACAAGGAAAGTAAGATTCTGTCATTAAAAGGGTCACTAACAATTTGTTTTCTTCCGTAAAGTTCCATTTCTTTAGAACCTCTTGGGCAAGATGTACGATTGCAGCAGCGGAATTATTACTTCCCAAGCAGTGGATACTTCCCAAGCAGTGGGGTAGTGATTGATATGTAGCAGGATTGGCATATGTCTATGATAACTAATGTACGTCAGCGTAGTGTGCCCTGTAAAGATCATTCCAATCGTCGTACTGACATAAAAAGACCAATCAAACCTCCAGCTATTCATATTCTATGGTGGCAAGGCGACGCCGTTACATTCTGGTTTTCATCAGCAACAAATAAAGGTCGACATGGTAACAGAAAAGCTTTCGCCATGATTGCCTTCATTGTTCCGTTCTAACAATGCACTTGAAGTAAAATTGGCGATTCTGCTTTCTTCCCGAAGAAGGCATCCATGTTTAGAACTAACCTAATCATGTGACGAAAATAAGTACCGCAAGCACGAGAAGTGAAATGGAGGAGCACTTACTCTGGTGCGTCTTTGCATTTGGAAGTAAGGATCAGCGAAGTGTTAGAAATCAGAGCCATGGCTACGTCAAAAGTTCATCCCTCCAATTATCAGACTTTCCTCTTTGGCTTTTAATACTGATGGAAAGTCAGTCAATCTAATATCCCTGCCTTCTTCAGGAGGTAAACAGTTAGGAAGCAGCATTAGACATACTTTAATATCTCCACCTGATGCCATTGTAAATCCAATCATGTAATGCTCTGACTAAACATCCTTTGTGATGACTAGAACTTTTTGTATAGAGTATTAGATTTGGGGAACTTTTTTACTTTAATATGATACACTTTCTTTTCAATACAAAATAATTAAATGGAGGTTAGTACAAAAATTCTCAGTTTGATACAATATTATGTAATAAAAAGATGTAATGGTTATTGTTGGGAGACAAGAAAATACAATTCTTTTTAGAACGAGAATAAGAAATTTAATAAAGAAGTAAACATCGAATTTTATGTGGAAAATTCTCCAGCGTAAAAGGAAAAAACTATAGGCCAAATCAACAAACAAATCCACTAAACTCAAATAATGATTTACAAAGTTTAATATCTCATCCCACAATTACAAGTTGTCTCACAAAGTTTCAAGATTGAAACAAAAAGTGATATATGAATCAACATACTCTCAAACCAATTTAAAAAATAATAAAAATGATGAAAATACAATACTACTTACTCCCTCAATGTTTTTTCCTCACTTTTTGGTGTTTGGCCGCTCACAAAAGCAAAACCTATGTATCTTCTCTTTTATGTCTTAACATAGGTTTTTATGCACCATATATGATCATATACACGATCATGTAAATGATTGTGTTTCTTCAGCACTGCCTCATCGCAGATGAACATGATCACAGAGCTACACGGTCGTCACACACGACCGCATAAATTATGAACACGAGTGTACATGACTATGTATGTCTTCACCCTTCACATCCTTCTTCACACGGTTCTAGAGACATACATAGTTGATACACACAACTGCGTAAATTGAGAACACAGGGGTGTCTATCCAAAAAAAGCTTGATTCACCTATCATCCATCTTGTCTTCATTCGTTTTTCATCTCCATAAATCTTTAAAGTATCAACAAGGATTGAAAGTCTCGAAAATAGGGCTAGAGATATACAACAATCTCCCCCTTCGGCCTAAATACGGAGAAGACACATTAAGCTTCAACAATTACTTGAGATATGTTAAGTGAGTTTTAACTATAATAAAACTCTCAATATCCGCAAGTATACAGATTGTGAATCTGTAGTATCGAAATGATCGATCCCACGAGGAACTAGATAAAACAAATTGAACATAATTTTGTCTAAGGCAATAAAAGATGACTTGAGTGAAATAATAACAGAAAATTAAATAAAAGAACAAATATCAAGTAAGTTGTCAAAATTAATTAAGGATGAATACGTAGGATTTATCCTTTCATTATTTTGCTCCTTTAATGATTATTGATTCAAATATGTGTCAATCCTAGATTTTTTAAGGGTTTGATTGAGTAACCCTAATTAAATCTAAAAATTCTAGAGTTGTGAATTGAGAATTGCAATTTCTCAATTCACAACTCTTTTCCTAACGTTTTCATTTAGTTCTAAAGTTATCTATTGAATAATCAAGTTCTCACAGAAGGTCTCTCTTCGAATGATAGTTAATTTGTTAATCGCGTGACATATTAAATTCCCAACTCTCATTTTGCAACTTATTAGATTAGTTTTGACTCACTCTCTAGATTTATTACCAATGTATATACATGCACAATTAACACAACACCAAAATATTGTATTGAATCATCAAAGATTAAAGTCACAAAATAACTACATAATAAACCCTAATCTTGAAATTAGAACATAAACAAGATAGACATCTGGAAATTCAATTTACACATCAAGTATTATAAAAATAACAAAGGAGAAAGAAAGAAAAACTCTATTCGGAGCTTGATCTGAAAAACTAGAAATCTGGACATGTATCTCAATTTTCCTTGTTTGATCCACTTTTGTAAGATGAAGGCTCTATTTTTTAGGCTTCATAATGTTCTTAAATAGTCCCAGAGGGTCTTAGGGGTGTAACTAGGGTTTTCACCCTTTGATTGGTTTTAAAAATGTCTCGAACTTTAACAAATGGCAAAAGTCACATCTGGAAAGCCTCTATCACAATCATGAATATGGAGTCACGATCGTGACTTAGTGAATCTTCTTTATCTCACGATCATGCATACATATGGAGTCACGATCATGACCTAGCCCATGCAACTCCATTCACGTCCAAATCTCCTGTTCTTCCACTATATGATTTCCAACACTAATAAACACATCAAACACTTCAAGAAACATATAACGAAGAATGAAAACGTGCTCCAAACCACATAAACACTTAGAATATAAATAAACACTCACATTAACACAATTATAAGCCTATACATGCAACATTCATCTAATAAAAACCTATAAGCACACTACAATACCTATCAAAACATAGTATAAACTATACCTATCAAGATACATCCTGACAAGCTTACTATAAAGCTCTTGTGCTTGTTTTCAAGAACTGATTTAGTCAACATATCATCACCATTCATGTCTATATGAAGCTTCTTCATAATCAAATATTGCTTTTCAAACATGGACCTTAACTAATGATATTTAACATCTATATGCTTTGTGTGGGAATGATATATAATATTTTTACTCAAGTCAATAACACCTTGACTATCACAAAATACTACATGGTCTTCTTGCCTCACTTCCAACTCTTAAAGGAACCTTTTCAACCAGAGCATCTCCTTACAAGCTTCCATTGCAACTACATACTCTGTTTCAATTATAGATAAAGCTACACACTTTTGTAACTTGAATTTCCATAAAATGGCTCTCCCTATAAACTTGAACAAGAAACTTGAAGTTGATTTTCTTCCATCGAGATCTCCAGCCATATCTAAATCTATATAACCTTCTAGAGTTAGTTCACCATCACCAAAACAAAAACTCCATTTTAAAGTACCTCTTAAGTATCTTAAATCTATTTCACTGCTTCTAGTGAACCTTCTCTACATTTGACAAGAATTTGTTCACTAACCCAATAGCTTATGCAATATCTAGCCTTGTACACACCATTGTATACATCAAAGATCCTACTGCTAATGAGTATAGAATAGAAGGCATACCATCCTTCTCATTTTATGTTGAGGGACATGCACATTTACTCAGCTTGAAGTGAGGCGTCAGTGGCGTGCTAATTTTCTTGGCATGCTTCATATTGAACCTTTCTAACACTCATTCAATATACCTTTCATATGATAACCACAATTTCCTACTCTTCCTGTCATGAGTTTTCTCCATGCCTAAAAATTGCTTTGCATGTCCCAAATCTTTCATATCAAAAGATTTAGACAAATTCTCCTTCAACTTATGATTCTTCCAAAATGTTGACCTATAAATATTATATCATAAATATATAGAAGAAGAATGATGAAGTTCTCATTTATGAAATTCTTGAAATACACACACTGACACAAGTATGGGCATAAGTTTGCTTGTAACCATGATCCATCACTAAGGAATCGAACTTTCAATACCACTACCTTGGAGCTTATTTCAACCTATATAAGCTTTTCTTCAACTTGCAAACAAAAATTTCCTCACCTTTAGCTTTGAAGCCTTCTAACTGGGGGGAGACTTGCTATAAGATTGAACTCGAAATATCGTAAGATAAGAAAGATCGTAAGTAACAATAGTGCAAAGGCCATAGCACAGCTTATTTATCATTTGAATTTCACTTCATGTATATCTGCTCTTCCAAATCTCCATGCAAGAAGGTTATTTTAACATCTAGTTATTTAAGGTCAAGTTCAAGATCTAAGCAGGCAATCAAACCCAATATTGTTTGAATTAAGGTCATCTTAACCACTGGTGAGAAGATTTCATCAAAATCAATGCCTTTCTTTTGAATGAGCCTTTTCAACATAAGCATTGTCTTATACTTCACCATTTTGTCACCATTTTTCTTTATCTTGAACACCCATTTGTTCTTCAGGGCCTTTTTAACTTTTGGAAGCTTCACAAGCTTATATGTATCATTCTTCTTTAAAGATTTCATCTCTTCCTTCATTACTATAAGCTAGAGATCCTTGTTTTCATATAATGCTACCTCTTGAACACTCCCAGGCTCACTTTCAATAGTAACTAACAAATGTTATGAACTTATATATCTAGCAAAAGTCTCTTTCTCCCTTGTTGACCTTTAAAGTTGTATTTCATTAGTTATTAGATCCAGTTGCTCCCCCTGCTTATTATCCTAAATACTTCATCTTCAACATATTCCAAATGTGGTTCATGTATCTCAATATTACCAAGTTGTACTTGATCACTATTAATGTGTGTTTGGTTATACACTTCATATCCTTCACCTGCAAACTACTTAGTAATGGTAAAGATTGGAGAAAAAATAAAGAATCTATATGATGAGCTACTGCATGTAACTTTATCTTCACCAAGAAGATCTACACCTCTCTTGTACTCCTGGGATACCATATCCCTGCTCCTGAAAACTTTTTACTTCTCTGGGTTATAGAGTCTAAAGCTAAATTGATCACCACTATAGCCAACAATGATGCAAGGTGTCACCTTTGAACCAAGTTTTTGTCTTTAATCTTTTGGTACATGTTTCAATACCTTACAGTTAAATACTCTCAGATGGCGATATATAGGATCTTTTCCTATCTACTCTCTCTTAAGAATCTCAAAATCTAATAAAACTAAAGGAGCTCGGTTGATCAAATAGACTACAGTTTGGACTGCTTTACTCTAAAATATCTTCAACAGCTTGGAAATTTTAGGCACGCAAGGAACCTTTGAACAGTTGTTCTGTTCATCCTCTCAACAATACTGTTATGTTGTGGAGTACCAGATTCAATCTTCTCAGGTCTAATGTCATACGACGTATAATATTCTTCAAACACCTTGGAAGTATACTCTCTTCCATTATCTGTTCTTAGGTACTTCACCTTCCTCTCAGCTTCCCTTTCTACTATGGCATGAAACTTTTGGAAAGTTATGACTCCTCCTTAATTGGGCCACAAACATTTAAATGCACCAGCTTTATTCTCTTCGTCTTCTTTATAGATTTTCACTTAAAAGATACTCTATGTTGCTTTCCAACCAAAAAATGATCACAAGGATTAAGAGGTAGTGTATTCTTAACTAGGATAATGGATTTACAAGCCAACAACTTTAATCCATTCTCACTCATGTGCCCTGATGGAGAACCATGGGCATGTGAAGGACAAGCAGAGAAGCATACATGGTGTGATCCGCCTCAAGGAAGCCTAGGACATGACTTGCCTGGACGTGAGCCCTAATCATCGATGCCACAAGTTTGGAAAAGTTTCCTCTTCAATTATGTATACTTCTCTACCACTACACACCTTTAAATTTGTCTTGTACAATGTGTAATATAACTCTCATCGAGCAACAACCATTTCTCTTTTGGACAATTTCCACTTCCTATCCCAAAAGATGTGCTAGAATCCTTCTTGATCTAACACATTATTTAATAACATATTTAACATTAAATCAGGAATGTGTTGTGCATCTCTCAAGGTTAACAAGTTTAATGTTTACATAAACTCAGATATTACCCATATCAACAATCTTAGCAAAACTTTGATTACCCATCTTTACACTTCCAAAGTCTCCATTCTTATAATTTAAGAAGTACTCCACTTTTGGAACACAATAATATGAAGCTCTTGTGTTAATTAGCCACTCAAAACCTGAATTACTAACATGAAGACATTCACTTGTCGCAAAAACTATGAGCAGGTCATCATCTATGCTTGAATTTTTGCAGTTGTATTCTCATCATATCCATCATTCTAACGATCTAGCTTTTTTGATCCCTCATTTATTTGTAGCAGAACCTTTTAATGTGTCCTGACTTTTCACAATTGTGGTATATCTGCAAATCTTTGCCACCATTGGACTTTGATCAATTTTTAGACTTGCCACCACCTTTAAGACCCCTTGTATTTCTCCTTCCGCTATTTTCTGCCATAAAAACCTACACATTGTCAACTCCTATCTCTTTTCTTTTGATTTCTTCATTGAACATACTCGTTCTGATTACATATGAAGAAAGCACACCTTCAAAAGTCGAATTTCTTTTTCATTCCTTGTCATTTGCAATGGCAATGTTTGCACACTAAAGACACATCTAACCCATATAAGTGCAAAAGAAACATGCAAACAATACAAAAAACAGGTGACCACAACCTTGTAAGCCATACGGATACTCCAAACAAAAGGGCAAAGAGGAAAAGAGTCATTTTGATCACACCCACAAAGCAAAACGAAAGAAGATTTAAATATAATAATTCACTGACGATGCTGCCTTCACCGGTGTGCTTTGCTCCAACTGCAAGTAGCTGCCTCTCGCAAAGCGTGAAATATGGTTGTGCAGCTTGAAAATCCGCACAATCCTAAAATTAACTTTCAGTTAAGTCACACTCGTAACTCTTTTTTTCAGTTATATATTATAATATATTAACTTTCATGAATCATAAAATAAGATACTAGGTCTTATTTTCGTTAACTTTTTTTAAATTATAACTTTATTTTTTAAATTATGTACTAAAATACAACTCTTTTTTATTCTTTTTAATCATATATATAATATATTAATTTCTTTAAATTTTAGGATTCTGAAATTCTTTTAAATTTTACAACATTTTAACTTAAATATTATAATTTATTTTTTATTTTTATCTACATCACACTTTACATTTACAAATTTTATTTTTTTCATTCGTAATTTTTACTAACTAATTTTATTAGTTCATTTCAAATATTCAAATTCTTATATTTTTACTAATTTTCGTCCCAAAAAATTTATCCATATTAACAAATTTTAATTTTTTCTCACAAAATTTAAAAATTAACAATATTTATTTATACATATTTAGTCAATCATAAAACAACATATTATTCGTATAAATTTTTTAAATTATAACTTTATTTTTTAAATTATGTACTAAAATATTGTAACACATTCATTTAGAAATGTTCCTATAAACTTTGCTAATCTATTTTATCTTTTCTACTATATAAATTTCACAATATTCACTTACATATTTCATCCATTTATCTTTTTAATTCATTCATCCATTTATTTTTTTATTTATTGTTATTATACATTTCAAGGATTTTAAAAATTTACAATTTCTCATTTAAACTTAATTATTTTATTAATTCATTCAAAAAAATTCAACTATTATGTTTTTCTTCTTTTTCTTTTGACAAAATTTTAACTTCAATCCCACAATTCTATTTTTTTCCTTAGATTTTAATATATTCATTTATAAAATACTCTTTATTTTTAAATTAAGTGGGCACTACGACTGCACATTTGCGCAGTCTACTTCTGCTAGTACAAAAACTATACCACGACTATATCTACGAAACTCAAAATCATGGTGCTTTTCTTTATATTACTGATACTAGAATGACGATAAAAGAAAAACTAAATGAAGTTCTATCAAAATTATATCAAAGAAGATAAATAAATATTTTTTTATTTGTGCTTATCAGTAGTTAGCAGAGATGTCAACACATCATAAAACAATAAAAAGGATGATTATTGAGTTCTTCAGATAACCGGAGCATGTTCTCCCCTTTCAAATATATTTTTTTTAAAAATTACTTATATAATTAAATTTTTTTAAATTACAAATATAAGTGGCCCCCCTTTTGCATTTAGATGTTAGCCCCCGGCCTCCCCTTAGAGTTGAGTCTGGCTCCGTCCCTACAGATAAGAGTAAATAGCAAGTCCACAACCATTCATGTCTAAGATGTGTATTATAATGCACAATATCTCATAATTAGCTAATTTAGCCTTTTGGTGCCCCAGTATGAACAGCAATAAAGTAAGAATACTGGAAATTCATCAATGAAAGGGCCTGGAGCATCAGGGGACAGCTTATTCTTAAGCATCCTAAGCTTTAATATTTAGACTCTGCCAGCATAAGGTTCCCACTTCCCTTGGCGGGTAATTTGTACCATTTCTGTTGTGACGCCCTCCTCCTTGATTTTGCGACGACTACGTCCACCCCAACACAGTTTTTTGCAATAACTCAATCTTCTGAGGCATTGGTGGTACTCAAATTGTCACCATCTCAATCCCTTTTACATCAGTAATGCTTACTTGGATCTATTCATGGTTCAAACACCAAAATATTTATGCATGTTCCATATTTGTCCAGCGTTCTTTAACGGCCAGTTATGGTTGTTCCTCCGACATCAACCAGGATGCCTAGCCAAGTTTGCATCAATCTCAATCAGGTAATAAAACAAAAAAAAATTACAAGAAAGATGCACAAATTGAGTTGTAAATGCGAAAAACTTTTGAACATTTCCCAACTTCCCTCATTTGTAGAGGATTTTTGGGATCTAACTTTTACCTGGTGTAAGGATAAAAAGTGTACACTCGGAAAAGAATAGTTCAAAATTCACAAATTGAAAGCTCTCAGACAACTGTCTTGCTGTGACCTGCTGTGCAATTTAGAAGTGGAAGATGCCTGCAGATATTTTATCTTCAACAATTTGACATACTACATGCCTACAGTTTTTAGCTATAAATATGAGTGAAAGAGAATCAAATCAAATTCTTTTACCGTTGGAATTTTGAGGTTCGAGGGATGGTTATGAAGAAGAAAACATATCCTGAATTGTCTAAAGTTCAGTAAAATGGACAACAGAATTATAATAGGGGAAAACAGAAGCATGAAGCAACATACTGTCAAAGGCAACGTACAAGGATATTTCTGCACCATTTGATTACTCTTCATATCGACCACAATAGTGGGCATTTCTTGATCTTGAAACTTTCCTAGAAGGCAACACACATACGATAATCTTCGTCTCTAGTAGATAAAAAATATGCACTTTCTGTAACTTCTGAAATTTACACTCCGGTGAGTTATATGCAAACCCAGCGACCAACTTATCCCAGGACTTGATTTCAAGAACTTCAAGATCCTGTGGAAGCTGGATCGAGGAGGATATCTTTTGGAATCTTTGGACACAGCTCAACTTCTGGAGTTTTTAGAGGCGGAAACACAGCTCCAATGCTCTTCAATTCTGATAGCTCAAACAGATGCAGCGAGTGTAACTTCTTCAATAATAACTCTGGTGGTTTCTCATGTTCAAACAGAGTCACCAACTTATCACAGGACTTGACTTCCAGAACTTCAAGATCTAGTGGAAGCTGCGTTGAGGGGCAAATTTTTGAAAGCATTGGACATTGCTCAACCTTTAAACATTTCAGAGATGGAAACACACATCCAATGCTCTTCAATTCTGGTAGCTCAAACAGATGCAACGAGTGTAACTTCTTCAGTAATAACTCTGCCGGTTTCTCATGTTCAAACACAGTCTGTAACTTATCACAGAAATGAATTTCAAGGATCTCAAGGTTCTCTGGAAGCAAGGATGAGGGGAAGATGTTTGTAAGCATCGGGCAGCAGTCCAGAAACAAACGTTTCAAGTTCTGAATGACCTTATACTGAAGGTTCCCCTTGTATATTGTTGCCAGGTGTGGAAGATTTGAAATCCACAGAATCTCCAAATTTTCCACGAATCTTGCTTCTTTCTCTTCGTCATGAAGAATGGTTTGCATGTTGTTGCATCTATCAAACCAACAACCTTTCATGCCCTTAACATTGTCAGCTCCTAACTCAGATAAGCTACTCAGTGAATTAGTATCAGTGAACAATACATAAGAGGCAAACTTCAGAATAACATTAAAACTGTCAGGAAAACTATGAAATCCGTCAATCTCAAAAAATCTGTCGTCTGTTTCATGATGAGGGGTATGTCTAAAGTTGTAGTAAATATCCCAGACAAAAGGTTCTCTGTCACAATGGATAAGTTCCTCTTTCCCTTCCTCCTTCGCAGGACAAATATAGAAATGAGGGTAGGTGGCGTCAGCGTGGACATCACCCAACTTGAAGATGCTCAATCCATCAAAATGAATTTCCTCAGGTAGGCACTTTATCTTCCCCCATTCAATATCCTCCAATTTTGAAAGAGTAAGTATCTTAAGACTGTTCAAGTCTAAGATCTCGTGAGGTATTCCTTTGATGTGGCTCTCTGATGAATCCAGAACTTCATTTTCAGAAACAGTTCCAAGAGTTGACACTTGACTAGATACTGAAGAACTACTAGGTGAAAGCTGACTGACACTCAAATGCTTAGCCATTGGTGGATACACCTTGAGAGGGACCCCAGAAATGTTTACAATCTGAAGGGAAATCATATTCTTCAAGAATGATGTGTCAAAATCTTTAAGGTTACTTGTACCAGACAGATTGAGTTGTTGAAGATGAGAGAAGAATTTGAGAGATTGAGTTGGTATCCCCGTCAAAGCCTTACAACCCGATATATCAAGAATTTCAATTTTACTGAGATCATCCATCTGCGGCAACTGACAAAGGTTCTGACATCCAGCAAGTAAAAGTTGGCAAAGGTTGCCAAGTCCAGAAAGTGATGGTACCTCCTTAATGTTGGTATTTGAGAGGTTGAGAACTCGAAGATGCATCAAATGACGGAAGGATTGGTCCACAAATTTATCCAAATTCTTGGAATTTGAAAGATCAATTAACTCTAGGTTTTCAAGAGCAGATGTGGAAGGAAATTCAGAAATTTTCTCACAGCCACTTAAAATGAGACTACAAAGGCTTCTAGTCAGAAATGGTGGTTCACTAATAAGGGTTCGGGAAAGAACAAGCATCTTAAGTCCATCCTGCTGCTGTACAGATCTTTCCAACTTGGTTCTCCTAAACTCAGAAAAGCTGCTACAACCTGAAAGATCAAGAGTTTGAATGCTGTGTGGAAGGCTTGGCAATCTTGACAAGTACTCACAATTGCATAAGAAGATTTGGTTCAGCTTTGAAAGGTCCTTTACAAAAGGAAATGTACTAATTTTGGTTTGGGAAAAGTCAATCAGTTGAAGTTTAGACAATGGATTGAAAGTGGCTTCACTTATGCTCTCCAACTTTGTAGCACCAGAAGTATCAAGAACCTCAAGGTTCTTGAAATGACTCAGGGCTGGTAATGCTTTCAAGCTAGAACAATCCTTAAGGATTAACCAACGCAATGCAGGACACTGTTTAGTTGGAGAATCTAGTGATGTAATCTGGACTCTGGATAGATTAAGACTCCTAAGGTTTGTCATGTTATCAAAAATATTAAACCCAATTTTCGTCAAGGAACTACCATCAGATATCTCAAGAACAGTTAATGCCTTAAGATTTGAGATGATCTGAACTTCCTCCAACATCTCACATCCTCTTAGCAAAAGCACTTCAAGTTTCTCCATGTTAGACAAAGACAAGGGAACAGATCTAAATCTGGGTTGGAAAATGGCAAGAACTTTGAGTTCCTTCAGATTGTGAAAGATGGTTTCAGGAGATACCTCATATAGCTTATTTCCATCAATTAATAATGTAGAAAGCGTCTCCCAGCTTTTACGGTTGCACACAGTTTTCATCATACCATCTGCAAGTGCAATTTTCCCAAGAGAGTTCCATTCTCCTTCATCGTAAATGTTAGCTAGTCCTAGCTTGGCAGTGCTACCAATCCCACGAACACGGTCATCAATCACCTCCAGTGCCTTCTTTTCCATGGTGATGATGTTATCTTCTTGTATTTTAAGCATTCCTCGATCAATAAACTCCATAAGAAACCTGTGGCCCTTCATGTAGCCTTTCTTTAAGCAATCTGTAAAACCAAGATATCCCTCCATCATCCAACATGCAATTAATTCATTATAATGGATACCACCATGTTTTTCAAACAGTTGGCTGCTATACCAGCAGCAGTTTTTCAATTCACTGCTGGGCAACATGTCATACCCACAACGAAATAGGTCCTTAACACCATCATCATCTACCTTCTCACAAGCTCTTTCAAAGGCTTTTTCCAGTGTCCACTCGTTGGAACTGTGCTGTGCGATGTACCTCAATGCTTCTGCTATCACTATAATTGCAGCAGGTAAACCCTTACTCTTCTCCCAAATATCTTGTTTGAATACATCAGGGACTTGCACCTTGGCTCTGGTTTCAAACAGAGATGATGATTCAGTTTTGGACAAGCCCCCCACCTCAATGAGTTCCCCTGGTATTTCACCACTGTCGCTTTTCCTTCTAATGACCAAAAACCTGAGTGATTTCATCTGAATTGGATGGATGAAGGAGTTTAATTTGTTTATAATTTGTTTCTCGTTCATTTTACTCCCCTCATCGCCCTCTTTCTCTTGGCGGACAGAGTCCAAGATCAGAAGATATTTCTTTCTCCCAAGTAATTCAGAAACCTTTTGCTTCAACTTTTCTTGTAGTTCCTCTTCTTTTTTCTTTTGCTCACCCTCCTCCATCTTGTTCATCTCTTCCTCACTATATTCTTCATCTTCCAACTCATCACCAGAGCACAGCAGAGACAACTGACTGGCAATGCTGTGGAAAAGAGACATTTCATTGTACGGCTTATTTAGATACAGCCATAGAGCTCCATCAAATATGCCTTCATCAATTGCGTACTCACTCATTACTCTGGCCATCCACGTCTTTCCGCTTCCAGCGTCCCCATGAAGAATAATAACCCTCACTTTTTCATCACATAACAGATTCCAAATCAGTTCCTGCACTGTTTCCTCCACCATTGCTGACCATAAAGAAAATCTAGGATAAGAATCTAGAAACAGCGATGAGAAAACATAAATTTATAAAGAGTAGCAACTCTATCCTGTCATTACCAGACATTGTTTGTAAAGATATATGATGACCCAAACTCCTCTGCTTTTGATATACTTGAATCAACATGAACTATTATTCTTTATTATTTCAAATTTGTCATTTTGCCTATGATCATAGACATTTTACATGAGCAATGACGTTTGGATGTATGAAGGATCTTAAAGAATAACTTAGGACATGATAAGTTCGAGACTGCATTGGCTTCCATTTTCATTTTTTAAGTGTTGGATTTACTGTCTTAATTAAGTCTTTGTCACTAAGCTGTAGCTTTTGAGGATCAACAGTGTTCTTCATTCTTTACAAATACATGGTTTTTAATTTGCAGAATCAAAGAATCCACATTTAAAGTGAAACCTTCAAGAATTTCCAAAGAACACAGATTACCAATAATAACCCTACAAACAACTTTCAACATAAGAAGAAATAGGTCAGAAGAGAAAACAACACTCGTCCTTTGAGATTCCTTAGAAGCTTAGATGGCATAAGGTTTCAAATGAGCATCTTGCACCACATTGCGCCCTCTGCTAGTCCTTTATCATGCCATCACAAATAATAAACTATAATGCAAATAAGCAAATCATACAAGAAAGTTTCTTTCATTTGAATGTCACTTAACCATATCCAACTATTGATCTAAGGAAATTCAAAATGTCAATAGGCTGAACATCCGTTTGTGTATCAGAGGAAGCATTTGCAGTTCTATCAAGTAGTCCCAGTAGCTACACAGTTCTCTACTCACTTAACAAGGAAATAAAGCAAATACAAATTTAGCTTCGGCTAATGCATCCTTTTTTTGGTAATGCATCCTGTAACACATTTGTTACTTGTAAAAGCATGCTTTTCACAAACAAAAATTTAGCTTCGGCTAAACAGAACCACAATCTTTTCCAACAGGTCACAGCCAATTGCCTGACTTCTTAATTATCCGTCAACCATACTCTGGTGACTTCTTTATATTCTTCTAACTAATGACAATGAAATCTAGCTATCTTGTCATACTCGGAGTCTAGAGAAAAAAGGAGAGATGATGTCTTACCTACTGGGGCAGGCATGATTTCATCCTCAGCTGCCATGTTCTCTTGGTATCTGGTTGTTGAGAAAGTAAAGGTCTTGTACGATTGCAAATGATGGAGAATAAACACACTGATATCATGAAATAAACAAGATCAGTATCTCTTCAAACATGAATTTACGTTCATTGTCCGTTCATTCATACATGGTTAGACATGATCACAGGAAAGTGGCAAAAAAAAGTTTCCCCTGGGTTTTCTTCAGTGTATATCTTGTACCATCAACATCATTTGCAGCTAAAAATGGGTAGGTAAGAGCACTGTGAATGGCCGAACAAAATGAATATATTCTATTGTAAAACTGCAAATCGTAATTTTGTGGGATTCCAAACCCTTCCTCGTCCCAATACATTCCATCCTATAGGGGAACAAAAAATAAGGGAGAAAGAGGGCGTAAAAAGTTGTCAACTATTATCCCCTCAAAAATTATGCTCTTTGACTTTTTAATGCGCTATGCAATTTGCCATAGAATGAACTTGCACATCAGAGAAACGCAGAGAAAACTACTGGCAATTATTCTATAAACAAAATAACAGAAGATAAAAAGAAGAAATAACCCAAAAGCATGGTAGTATCACAGAAATGAAGCTAAGAAGAACCTGGTAATCTGGCAATACCTGAGCAAGGTTGCTTTTTCCTGATCAGATCTTGAGCACTCCACTTCTTGTTTGCTGCCTTAGAGGTCAACTCCGTTGCTTTACGTTTTTCTACATCACTAAATTATTGCAAGTTGATACATTTACCGTTTTTTTTGATAAAGAAAGATAAAAAGACAAAACCCAAAAAGGTAATCGCCGTTGATTCCATCATTACGTACATAATCTAAAGCTCCTTGAACATGACCAGTTGTACATAATGAAATAAAAAAAGACCGAAGAGACTTGTCGCATCCAACGTTTGATGCTTCTCGTAATTGCTACCCCTGTACCAAGCTTAGACATCGTAAGTACTTTGCCAAATTGTAAGAAAACGTAAAAGGGACTGTATAGAACTACAAGAAAGAACAGGAACTGATCTCAAATTGCTCGTTAAAATTATTTTTCATTTTCATCATCTTTTTCTGTTTTCACGAATACGATCTGCAGTTAACTGGATCATCTTAATTTTTCCTAAATTAATCTGTCATTTTAACTTTTTACTATCAAACAATCACAAGTTGCCGTTGGTCAAATTTAGTTTTCTTTATTCTATCTTTTGTTAGACTTGGTCGGGTCGGTCGTGATGGGTCTGGGCTTAGTCACAACGACCCGTGGGCCGATCGGTCCACTCATCAAAGATGCCAGAACAAAGCCCGTTCCACGATC
>JANZLH020000078.1:3250100-3261727 GCA_026770325.2 Erythroxylum fimbriatum
CAATCGATTAGTCCAATTAATTGAGTGATCCAAGCCTGGTAATTACACAATTACTCCCTGTGGGACGATATTATACTGTACTACTTGAGACCCGTGAACTTGCGGAACCACATCACCTCGGAATTAATGGAGCATCAGAAACAAATCGTGCTTCCACTGCCTTATAAATCGTGCTTCCTAACTTGTCTGATTAAAGGAGGTTCTCCTCCACTGCCATATGTCAGAATCAAAATGCAAGTTTAAGCAAAGATTGCATATTTGTTACGAGTCGAAAATTGTACCATATATGCATACATACACGGGTACAATTCATACATATAACAATTAAGGATAGAGATCGTTTGAAACGTCAAGCGAACAACTTTACACGCAATATGATCATGCTTTCTTTTCAAAGTGTACGCATGCATATGAGCTTCTAATCATTAACCTCCCTAATTAATGTATTAGTTTATCTTGCTCGGTTAATATTCTGAAAGTTCATCTTTTCTGGGTACTGAATTTCGATTTACTTACAGATCCAAAACATGCATGTGCTCATTTGGGAAATATGATTGATTTAGAATGATAGACTGTGCTTGATGCAATGCGAGGAGGACTGCATTTCAGCTATCACTGTTACACCGTTATGGATTCATGAAATTGTCAAATTAATTTCACCTGATTTTAAGAAGTGGGAAACTTTCATTCAATATACTGTACTATTAAATGCATTGTTCCGTAATTCTTGGAGATTCGACCATCACAAACTCCAATCGCTTTATGGATTCTTTGATGAGGAACTTTTGGCGTTCAAAGAAGCAGCATCGTTCCATCAGTGAATCGTTAAAAAAATCTTGTGAGATAATTCTAATTTAGTTAATATATATATCGGACAGACACTTAAGTCGACTTGATCAGCTAACAATTATTCATTTTTAAGACACAATTTTCGTTTTCAATTATTATCATCGTACGACTGTTCATAAAATTAAAGATATGTGGATTTAATTAGCTAATTTTCAAGCTATATATAATAGTATCATAATTAGACTACTTGTTCCATTCCTTAACAAATATACATTCAAACTCTTACATATTTGGACTCTATATATATTTTAGACGCTTCTGTTTTTTCCGACTTTTGTTTTCTATTTTTAATTTTTATTTTTTAAATAAAACAAAAATCTGTTTGGTTGATAATATCGATTTAGTTATATTTTTATCACTAATAATAATTGCATATTAGATTAAAAATTAAAGATAAATTATTTTTAATTAAATAAATTCATTTAAATATCTTATATAATATTTATTAATAAATTATTTTATTTTATTAAAATAAATAATTTTAAAATTAAAAATTTATTTTAGATATATTTTAATTACTTAATCAAATTCTATTTGAAATTTATATATTTTGGAAATGGTTTTATATTTAAATTATATTTGTTAGGTAATTATTAAATTAAAATCATTTTATTTTTAAAGTTTAAATTTAATAATAAAAATAAGATTTATTAAATTAAATTATTTATAATTCTTTTTATATATTAACATTAAATAATATATATTTAGTTGATAATAACAGTGAGATGACATTTTTATTCCGGCTTGATTTAAGTTCATCAACCTTTAAGCTTGAACATTTTTTTTAATAGTTCGAGTTTGTCTCAAAACTCGAATATATCAACCCTGTTTCAAATTTTAAATTAAAAAAGAATATTCAGGTCTCTATAAAATTTTTTAGTCTAAACTTGAGTTAAGGTGGTTCGTGCTTAATTGGATATAATGCCAATGCTAAATAATTAATCAGATTGTAATAAAAATATAAACAAAATTGTTTTTTATAAATTAGGAAGGTTAAAAGAAACCAAATTAAAAGAAAAAATAAACATATTTTTATTAAATTTAAAAATCAAAATAGAAAAATAAAACCAAAAAGTTGAGTGATAATATTTTGAATTTACTAAAACGCCCAATTTTGATGACAAAACTGGGCCATGTGGAATACTAATGTAGTGTATGCACCGAGTAACTTCCCAATCAAATGTATCCTGAGTTGCTTAGAAATTGAGGTAAGTTTAAGGACTCTAATATTAATTAACACTACCGTATGAAAACATAAATAACTGATTGTATAGCGTCTTCAACAGGTAGAGACAGGACAAGACGGGACAGAAGAGATCGAAACAGAACAAGAATTGAAGACAGTGAGATGTTTGGTTGCAGTGGACAGGACAGAAAAAATTGTTTTTGTACTGAGAACAGAAATGTGTTTAATTGCAGGGACAGAACAAAAAACAGTGTTAATAACAAAAATGCCCTTCAAAAATTATTCGTCCCCGTTCTCCGGGACTTGGTACTATATGCCTTTGTCATTTTAATCTTGGAGTTGGAGTAGGCGCGACTCTACTTGACTCCTCTCTTTCGTTTCCATTTTTTAGCCACACCATGGACGAGCGCCAAAAATCTCTCATTCTCAACTCCTCTCTTCTCTACCCACCCCAAGGTCTCATCTTTTGAATTTTCTTTTCTTGGTTTTGGCTTTCTGAAATCCATCATGTTGTTTTTCTCTAGCAGTGAAGCTGTCCTACGGCACGGCCGGGTTCAGGGCGGATGCGTCGGTGCTCCAGTCGACGGTGTATAGAATGGGGATATTGGCGGCTCTTAGATCATTGAAGACCCAGTCGGCGATTGGGTTGATGATCACTGCATCACACAATCAAGTGAGTGACAATGGAATCAAAGTCGCTGACCCAAGTGGCGGCATGCTCACGCAAGATTGGGAGCCTTTCGCGGATGCCATCGCCAATGCGTCAACTCCTCAAGACCTCGTTCAGGTCTGTAATCTATTCCCATCAAAGATGCTCAGTTTCATTCTCATTTCTTTTTCTTTAATATATGAAGAGATAGTCTCTATCTATAATCATTTGGGCAGAGGAAGATATATATGAAGTATTTTTATTGAATAAAGAATGGTATGCAATTAGATAATTACATGTAAAAGTTGGGCTAGATTATGGTTGAAGTTTCATTAACAAGGGGATTAATGGAATGTGGATGCCTAGATGGTTTTATTATGGATGCGTTTACTTTGATAAATGTAGCTCATTGTCCCCTTTCGGATTCAGATTTACGAACAATAATGTCGGAAATACTTTCTGTTTGTTGAAGCTAAATCAATTCCTGAAGTGATGTATAACAATATTGTGAAAAACTAGTAGATTGCTTAAATGGAATCGCTTTTATGTTTTTTTTTTCTCGTCTCCCTAAATTATACTTATTCTGATTCTCCTTCTTATGTTTCTTTTTTTCGCTCTTCAATAGTTAATTGATGAGTTTGTGAAGAGGGAAAATATTCCATTTGATGGAGTTAAGTCACCAGAGATATTACTGGGAAGAGACACAAGGCCCAGTGGTGAATCTCTTCTCAAAGCTGCTAAACAAGTATGCTCCTTTTTACTAACAAGATGCATCTGTTATATTTTGTCAAAATTCGAGCTATACAATCTTAGCCATAATATTTTTCACGTGGCATATGGCCCTTTTCACTTGTGATTTCTTTGACTTTAGGGGATTCATTGTTTTGTTGGAGCTCTTTCCCATGACATGGGAATTTTGACAACTCCACAGCTACATTGGATGGTTCGATCTAGAAACAGAGGATTGAAAGCAACTGAACTTGATTACTTTGAACTGCTCTCCAGCTCATTCAGGTTAGTTTACATAGATGTCTACTGGTTGTCAACAGTGTTCTCTTAAAGTTTACATTATACTAAAAAACCTTCTGTTACAGTCTTTATTGTGATATGCAGGTGTTTAATTGACTTGATACCAAATGCAAGCAAAATGAGTGATACAAATGACAAATTGGTTGTGGATGGGGCCAATGGTGTGGGTGCACATAAACTTGAACTCCTGAAGAAGAAATTGAATGGTTTTGATATTGAAGTACGTAATTCTGGAAAAGGTGTGCTGAATGAAGGCGTTGGTGCTGATTATGTGCAGAAAGAAAAGGTTGTTCCACAAGGATTTGGTTCTCAAGATATTGGAGTAAGGTCAGTGTTATCCCAGTGACTATTGGTTGTCAATCATGGAGTAAATGCCTACTGTTTCTCTTTGGACTTGATGACCATATGCTTGTTTTTTATAGTACTTCATGCTCATAGAGCTTTTCATAATCTATGTTATGAAATAAATCCCTAGATTTGTTGTAAGGCTAGTTTGATGACCATATGGATACTCTATGTTTGAAAAAGGAATTGTAAGTTCGACATGATCAGATAGTAACTGTAAGTGTTTTTTTTAATTAAAAAAACTGTAAGTGGTTGTATAGTGGATATATGGTAATTACTTCAGCCCACTAGCAATGTGCTTTAGCTTTACTTTTTATGGGATTTGATAACATCCAACCCTTCGACAAACCACATTGTTAGAGGTAGTGGTGGAGACGCAGGAGCAGATTAAGCAAATTATACTCAATATTTTCAAACTTTATTTTCCTACCTGGTATTCTCAGATCAGTAAAGCCGTGGAGAAATCCCCCTTGTAAAGGTTAGTAAACTGGGTTGGAGGCAATGTTTAGTGACTGATCACGAGTCAAAATGTGGTTAGAGACCCCCAGTTAAGATCTGATATGATTGCATCATGATGCCAGTCCAGACAGGCAGAAGTAGCTAAACAGCAAGGAGAGGTTTCTCAATATGAAATCTTTTAGGACTTGTTTTTTCCTATTCTGGGTAAGGTTTCAAGTAAGATTACTATTAATAGAGTTTTTTGTGGAGAAATAACGTGGCATTTGCGTTCAAATTTTTATTAAAGGAGGTTTTTGTTATAAACCCTACTTGTCCATCTACAATCCACCCTCATTTCTAGCCTTTGTTGAAAACTAGCTGTCTTAACAGCATTTCCCCATATCACGTAGAAGCAATTCATTTGTTGAAAATAACTCATAGAAGAGCTGTTTTGGCAGAAGGATGAAGATTAACTGTCAGCAAATTATATATTCTTTGGCTGTCATGTGGAGTTGACTTGAAGATTGAAACAGAATTTATAGCAAACTCTGCATCTTATGCTCCTATTTTGTGACTGATTTGAGCAGTTGAAACTAATTGTAACAATGGTTTTAGTTTTTCAGGTGTGCAAGTTTGGATGGGGATGCTGATAGGCTTGTTTATTTTTCTTTGCCATCT
Organism: Erythroxylum fimbriatum; assembly: GCA_026770325.2. Lineage (NCBI taxonomy): Eukaryota > Viridiplantae > Streptophyta > Magnoliopsida > Malpighiales > Erythroxylaceae > Erythroxylum > Erythroxylum fimbriatum. Next base: position 3,255,275 of record JANZLH020000078.1, read on the forward strand.
GAAGATAGTAGCAAGATTGATCTTGTTGATGGGGATAAAATTTTGTCTTTGTTTGCCATATTTCTTAAGGACCAGTTAAGCATTCTTAATGAGGAGAGAAATGAAGACACAAAGGACAATTACCAACCTTGCCTTGGCGTTGTACAGACAGCATATGCAAATGGAGCATCCACTGATTATCTCAAAGGATTGGGCCTAGAAGTTGTGTTTACACCAACAGGAGTGAAATACTTGCATGAGAAAGCTGCAGAATATGACATTGGGATATATTTTGAGGCTAATGGCCATGGAACCATCTTATTTTCTGAACGCTTTCTATCTTGGTTAGAGGACAAATGCAGTGGGCTCTATTCTACTTCTAAAGGTTATTTTCCGTTAGTCTTATTCTGGTTGTCTAAGATGCAAGCTAGAGTTCTGGAAGGTCATGAATTGTTTGGAATTTTCAGGTTCAGAACAGCAAAAAGCTGCCTTGAGACTGTTGGCAGTTAGCAAGTTGATCAACCAAGCTGTTGGAGATGCTTTAAGTGGTCTACTTTTGGTTGAAGCCATTTTGGGAAACATGGGGTGGTCAATACATAGGTGGAAGGAGCTTTATCATGATCTACCGAGCAAGCAGCTTAAGGTTGTTTACAGGTTCTTATATTGAGCTTACTTTTTAATAATTTGTTTCCATATCTCTCAATTTTTTGTGCTGCGTATCCTTGATTTTCCAATGCTAAAAATGACACTCTTTTCCAAGCAGCTCTGTGAATTCTAGTTATCTTTTGGGAGCATTAGGACACATATGTTTCATTAGCTTTAATGGTCTAATAAAGGCTTCTTCACATGATTGGCAGGTCAAAGTTGTAGACAGAACTGCTGTTGTTACAGCAAATGCAGAGACAGTGGTTGTAAGACCCCCTGGAATGCAGGAAGCAATAGATGCAGACGTTGGTAATAGCATTCACCTACGTGGTTTACTTAATTAGTGGCATATCAAAATTGTGGTGCATGGCTCAATTTTGTTCTTCTTTTACCCTCTACATTATCCTGTTATTTGATCTAGTTGAATGCTGATATGTATATATATATATATATATAAACGATTGACTGACAAAGAAGCAAGGGAATCAGTTGGAATAGATCAGAAAAATACTCGGGTTCCTTTAATTGATTACTGCTTTCCACGTTCTCATTATTCACAAGTGCATTGCTATTTGAAGATCAAGATTTACAAAGGTAGAATAGGTTTGAGCTACAACTCACTTTTTGTAAGGGAATTCATTATTTACTTCACTTTTTTTGCAGCAAAACATTCTCGAGGACGATCTTTTATTAGGCCATCCGGTACTGAGGATGTCATACGTGTATATGCAGAGGCATCAACACAAGAAGCAGCAGACGATCTTGCCAACTCTGTTGCAAAACTTGTAGATCGGTTCCTAGGATATGGAGGTTCTGGATAGTTCGTGCTCCGACTCCTCAGCTCAAGGTCACTAAATGACGACAAAGGCAGGGTTTTCATTTGATTTGAATAACTCGTCTAATAAGACTATTTTTGTCTATTTAAACCTTATTTGTCTATTTAAACCTTGCCACGTCTTCTGCACTATAGTTTTGATGCTTGGATTCCAAATTCAGATGAAACTCTATAATGCACAGTAGATACAGCCATTTGTCATACTACATATATAGCCGCAAAATTTTTTTTATTATGCTCTCGTATATAACATGATTATAGAATAAGTATTGATTTTAGTACAGTAGTATTTTTTACGCTCCTGTTACTCAGTGAACATATCAAAAGCCTGTCGAAGAGTTAGAGGAGCTACTGGTCGTCGGAATACACCTCAAGTTATAGTTTGCTTAGCAACTATTAAGGCAGTGCAAGTTCTTCACATTTTTGGTTAGCAAGATTTGTTTTATTTCACCTAAACAAGATTTGGATTTGCCTACTCTTGTATCTCCAGAATGTGGGGAAGAATTACATGCCTCTATGCCTCATCTGTTCCTTGCTGCTCTTTTTCAAAGCCAAGCATGAAAAGAAAAAGGCAGTAGAGTCTATATCTAGTCCCAGTTAGCAGTTACGTTAAAACTCTTAACCAGTTCAGTTGACGACGATTTGCTCTCAAACAAATGCTTCATTACTACGTCACCACCCTAAAGATATAAGCAAGTAATTTCTATTGCCAGATACCTCGACAGTTTCCTCATTCTTAGTGTTCGAAGCATCCATCGTTAATGAGACAGATCATTGGCAAAAGCCACAACGTAAATCAAGAGACAAGCGAACCTGAATTTCTACAAGATGTGTCCAAACAGGCCCGACCCATCCATACATAGGTTCCCGGAAATAGTTCATAGATTCATCCTAAGGTTCAACAGCCTGAAATTTAACCCTTGCCTTGAATCCTTAATTTTAGCAAACTTCAAAACAACCAAGGTACTTTGGGTTTGAAGAATCACCATCCAACTTCAAAAGCCTGCTTCCAACAGTACAAATCCCATGGTATTATTTCCCCAACTTTCACCAATCAGAGTGAGAATTGAAGTGGTTAATCATCCAGTTTGAGAACTGAAGCTCATGATCATTCGTTTCTCTTACACTTGCCGCTTAGCTCTATCAAACTACCAGCTGGAGAAACTCAGCAACGAAAATGATTTACATATTTGAGGATGTCAAAATGCAATCCTTGCAAGCATGTGTCATCCCTCGAACGTATTAAAAATTTTCTCAATACACCAGCCGCGTTAACACATAAAGCATTACTCATGCCATGCACCAAGAAATCAAAATAAGGCTTTGAGTTTGAGACAATGAAACAGCAATAGAGTGAATAATAAAAGATAATACATCTCAAATGCAAACGCAGACTGGTAGAACAAAATAAGGCTTCACAACAGTGAACTGAAATTTTGATGATATAGTGGACAACATTCCTTCACACCCTCACAAACGCCAGTTCACCATTACAGTTATTGCAAAAGTGGCAATTATACAAAATCAATAACCTCCATTAAAGATCCTAATATGTTGTTTTTTGAAAGAGCATTTTATAAATTCCAATAAAACTCTTCTTGAAATGCTGCAGCTGTAGAATCACGGAGGAAGTGTCTGTCTATTCAGAGCTCATAATCAGATAGGAAATATGGCATTTCATGCGAAATCAATATTACATTCCAGTCTGAAATCTTGATTTGTAGTGAAGCAATCTAATTTCAACACTAAAGGTAATAATTGAAATCCCTCGTCAGTGTTATCCTAGTTAATCCAGTTTAAAGCATTTTGGTAAAAATTTTATGATCCTGGGTTTGCAGTTGCAATGCTAAGGTGTTTTCGAGAATACATTCATGATTTGGTGGATTACTAAATCAGAAAATGATAGAAGATATTGTTAGTTGACAGAACATAATAAGAAGAGTATATAAGAGAAAAGGATCAGTTTGTAACAAATTGTCAGCAGAATACAAGCTGAATGTATATTTCTTGTTTAAGACAAATTATAACAAACTCAGATTCTGTAATATCAACTCACTCGTGTTAACTCCACGCCAAAAACAGCCGAAGAAATACGTAATACCGTCTTACCTCGTTGAAAATAAGTCTTAACACAGTACCTGGTTACAAACCATAGAGATGCAACTTCTACTCTAACTTGCCCCCGCTTTGGAGCTCCGAAAATCCCTTTTCAACTCAGCAACTCTTTTCATGCAAGCCGCCTTGGACTTGCCAGGAACTGCAGCTGCAATCTTTTCCCACCTCATCGCAACATCCTTAGGAAAAACTTTTAAAGCATTTAACAAGGCAATATCTTCTCCTGAACTCCACCCATCATTATCTTTCCTGCATTCAGCTGTCTCTGTCACCACTTGCTCATCGTTAACTCGAGTGTCCAGCGGTTTCCTATTCTTCAAAAATCTTGTATACGAATCTGCATCATCAAGTTTCTTCTCTCCCAATTCCTTTGCTTTATTGATCACACTCTCCACTCTGTGCCTCCCATTGAACGCCTCCGCTATCACTTCCCATCTCCTAGGTTTCCCCACTGGATTTTTCACCATTTGTTTCTTTAAAATGTCCATGTCCGCTTCACTCCACTCCTTTTCTCCTTCGTTTGACGCCATCCCATTTTCACAACCCGCCAAAGGTTTAATCTTTACCTCTTTACTCGATAACCCATTACTCACTTCCACGGCTGGGATCGAATTCAGGACACACTCTTCAGATCTTATTGGTTTTGATCTCTTCTTCCGAGCCTGCTTTTCGGTCACAATTTCGGGTTCTTGTTCAATCGGCTCGAGAACTGGGCCTTGACCAACGCGAATGTCGCCGCCGGTGAGCTGCGACGGTGCGAAGGGTCCAATGAGTAGGGAGATTGAGACCCAGAAAAGAAGTGATCTAAAGGGTTCAATTTGGAGGAAGATGATTGAGAAAATCAACAAAAGCAAGGAGCAAACAACAGTAAAGGAAAGAAAAAGTTTGTTTAGTGGTTTTTGATGGGTTACTGGATCGGATAGTGAAGATTTGAGTGGTCGAGATTGCATGTGAAATCTTGGCCTGGGATCATCGTCCAGGAACTCCATTGCTAATTTGGGAGAGTTTGAGACGATACGAGAATTGACTTTGCAAACTCAAGTCTCTCTCCAACTACCCTTTAGGTTCTTTATATAATAAATAAGCTAACATGTATTTTAAACGACAGCGTCTCCAGTTGAACCGTCTCTTTTTGAGAAAAGCTGTTGATGCTCACTCTTTGTACAGGGGCCTTAAAATACGTTGAACTTCCTTTTTATTATCTTCAAGTTCGTTTCTTTAATTCAATTTGGAAAACCCAGAAACCCATACTCACAGTCAATGACTCCCAACTCTTGTGTTGTCTCTCCCAGCAGAGGCTCCAAGAGGCACGCAACTTACTTGAAAAAATGCCAGGCAGAAGCAGTCACGCACGTGTGGTCTACTGGACTTCGATACTTACCAAGTATTGGAGAGTTGGATTTGTTGATGAGGCTCGAGCGCTGTTGGATATCATGCCTGAAAGAAATGTCGTTAGTTATAATGCGATGTTGGCTGGGTATGTGCAATGGGGAAGGTTGAGTGAGGCATGGAAGTTGTTTGAACAGATGCCTGAGAGGAATGTCGTCTCCTGGACTTCGATGCTTTGTGGGTATGCAGATACAGGAATGATCAGGGAGGCTAGATGGTTGTTTGAAGAGATGCCAGAAAGGAATGTTGTTTCGTGGAATGCTATGGTTGTTGGGTTGATTAGAAATGGAGATTTGGATGGGGCGAAGAGAGTCTTTGTTGACATGCCGGTCAGGAGTGTCGTTTCATGGAATGCTATGATTGCAGGATTAGTGGAGAATGGTAGGGTAAAGGAAGCCAGGATGTTGTTTGAGGAGATGGATGATAAGAATGTAATCACTTGGACGACTATGATATGTGGTCATTGCAGGGAAGGTGACGTGAGAGATGGCTACAGTTTGTTTCGGAGAATGCCTAAAAGAAATGTTGTTTCTTGGACTGCCATGATCAGTGGGTTCACTTGGAATGGATTATATGAAGAAGCTTTGCTGCTTTTTCTTGAGATGAAGAGTAACTCAAATGTAAAACCAAATGCTGAGGCTTATATCTCACTTGCTTATGCCTGTTCTGGTGTAGGATTTCTTTGTTTTGGCAAGCAATTGCATGCTCAAATTATTGTTAATGGGTGGGAATACGATGATTATGATGGTAGACTATGTAAGAGCCTTATTCATATGTACTCTTCGTTTGGCATAATGGATTCTGCTGATCATATATTTAACAAGAAGTCCTGTAATTTTGATCTCCATTCCTGCAACCATATGATTGATGGTTATGTTAGAATTGGACAACTGGAGAAGGCTGAAAGCTTGTTCAACATTCTACCTGACCGAAACAAGATAACGTGGACTTCAATGATTGATGGGTACTTTAGTGCTGGATTATTACAAAAGGCATGCTATTTGTTTTACAGCATGCCTGATAAAGATGCAGTTGCATGGACCTCGATGATTTCAGGGCATGTCCAGAATGAGCTTTTTGCAGAAGCTGCCTGTCTCTTTTCAGAAATGAAAGCTAATTGCGTTTCTCCTCTAACTTCTACATATGCAATTCTTTTAGGGGCTACAGGTGCGGTGGCATATCTTGATTATGGTAAGCAGTTGCATAGCATGCTGCTAAAGACGATGACAGACCTTCATTTGATTGTTAATAATTCATTGATCTCAATGTACGCCAAGTGTGGGGAGGTAGAAGATGCTCACAGGATATTCACTAGCATGATTTCTAAGGATATTATTTCTTGGAACACCATGATCATGGGGTTTTCGCATCATGGGCTGGCAAAAGCTGCACTGCAAACTTTTGAAGCCATGGCTTGATCTCTCAATGAATTCTCTCTAGGGTTTCTCAAAAGTGGCTAATGCAAAAGCTCTCCCTGCTTCTTTATCTTG
>JANZLH020000078.1:3276566-3287693 GCA_026770325.2 Erythroxylum fimbriatum
TAAGTTAGTAGCAATTGGCTAGCTTTATAGGCATATCAAACATGAGCATCTTTTGTATTTTGGATTAAGTTGATGTATGTGTTGATATGTAAGTAAAGCTTGTTCAAACATTATTTTGTTGTCAAATGAGAATGGGAAATTGAGAAGTTCTTCTTGTATGGTTATGTTTCTTTTGAGTTGAGTATGATGCATGTGCTTACCTTTGGTTGGAATTGCCTGTTGTTGTTAATGATAGAAGAACATATGGAATTTGGGAAGAATGTATGTGATGAATCCTTGGAGTAGAGATTCAATGTTGTTTGATGTTGTTGAATGGGTTTGGAGTGGATTTTGTGGTGTTGGAAAAGGGTTTGAGGTAAGGGAATGTTAGGAGGGGTTTAGGAGCTTTGGAAGAGGGCTTGGGGGGTGAGAAATTGATGTCTCCCGAATGGTACACGGTCAGCCCGTGTAAATTTACACGGGCTGTGTAAATCCAGGCCAGGAGCACCATTTCCAGCCGCAGCTCACACGGGCAGACCGTGTGATTTCACACGGTCCGTGTATTTTGACTCCCTTAACGTCCGAATTTAAATTTTTGGTCTTCATGAAAGTTGTATCCCTAGATGTCTTCTTTCCAACCGTCCAAAAACGAAGTCAATCCGACATCAAGAACGAAAGTTATGGCGTTTTTACCAAAGTATGTTCAATAGGAAATCAGGTTATGAACATGTTGTATTTGTTAGACCATAACTCCTTCGTACGACATCCGATTGAGGTGATTCTTAAGGCGTTAGACTTATAACACATTTTCCTACCTTCCCTTTAACTTTCATGGTCATTGGTTTCTAATTCAAGAAGTTTGATCTATTGAAAGTGAGTGGTCGGGTTGGAGAGCTTAATCGGGCTATAAACCTACTTTAGATTTTTAAGCATATCTTGAGCTATAGAGCTCCGATTGAGGTGATTCTTGGTTCTACATAAACTAGAGACTGAGAGCTACCATTTTCAAAAGTCAATTGTAATTTTTGTGATCTTTGTTTTGTGGGCTCGCCTTTGTGGCTTGATTTGTTGTTAGATTGAGGGCTTTTCGTGAGGGTTAAAGAGTTTAGAAACCCGCTTATGTTTATGTGCTTCGATTCCGAATCAATCGTTGGGCTTCAGAAACGGGGCCCAACATATATCCTCTCTTCTTCCTTTTCCATTTTTGCTAGTTTTGTCCTAGTGTTGTATTAGTAAGGCTTATTCGATTACTTTTATTAGCTACTCTAGTAGTTCCCTATTTTGTTTGTTTGAAACTATTGAAGTCCCATTCTTTTTTAAGTGTTTCAATAGTAATCCTTTCATTCCTATTCTAGTATTCACCATTCTATGAACAAATTCAATGGGTGAGGTTAAATCTTATTCCTAGATATATCTATTACAGACTTGTTACACTTATCCTGAATAAGAGAAGGAAAGATGTTGATAGATGGTAAAAGGTTCTGGAACATTAGGACTCTTGCAATAAGTAATTGGAATTAATGGAGATTTTATACAAATATAAGATACATATAGCGTGCATCTAAGAGACAAAGTGAATGGATGCTAAAATAAAAGATATCAGCATGTTCAATTTTTGGTATTCATGGTATTCGAGGCAACATAATAAGGTAGATATCTTGATTGTTAAAAAACTCATATATCATGTTATGGGATTAAGGAAGACTAATGATAAGATTTTGTCCTTACAAATTATGGTGAAAAATGTTGTTTTCACTATAGTGTGTACTTATGCACCCTAAGTAGGGTTGAGAGAACAAATTAAGTGTTAACTTTGGGACAAACTAAATGAGGCAATTCATCAAATTCCTCCTAATCAGGAAGTCATTCTAGGAGGAAACTTTAATGGCCATATGGTGGCAACCTCAATTGGGTATTCATGGACTTGTAGGGATATAGAGATAGCATTGATAATAAGATTGCTTTATTAGAGTTTACACGGTAGTGTTTGATTAGGTAACAGCAACTCATTTTTTTAAAAAAAAGAGAGGAGCACCAAGCCAAGCATAATAATTCAACAGTTACAGCAGCTAATCATTAACTCCATAAAATGGTGACGATGATGATGATATAAAGCATTACAGCAAATGCATTAGGCTCTGAACTTAAAGGAAATTACTGTCAAAAACATTTTATACATCCAATTTGCCTAAGGTAACAAATTTGAGGGATGAAAGAAACAAGAGGATGAGAGATTAGACGAAGAACAAAGAATCTACCTCTGTTGATTTAAATTTTACTCCAAGTTCGCTATGCTACAAAAGAATGTTTAAGACTGAGATGAAACAAAACTATAGGTTAAAATTTAGGTCATGTAGCACTGTAGTTTGGTAAAGAAAGAAGTATGGTAATACCATAATTTAAAAGCTTAACGACACCCTAAACCTTGGCAATATGCGTCTCAGCCAGAGACAAATTGAGGTCTTCTCGAGATTGTGATCTCCTACTTTGAAGACTCATCTGACTTCGGTGCGGAGACCAGATGTAACCCATGCTGCTACTCTCAATCATCTGTCCCAAGCTGTTTGCGGAATAACTGTGCGAAACACCACTGGTTGATGGGTATAAAGAAGACTCCATAAGCTGGATACTACTACCACCAAGCCCATGGCTCAAGCCAAATGACCTTTGTTGGCTACCCGCAACTGTTGGACTAAGTGGCATCTTCACCCTTCCATCCCCTGAAATTCAACGTTTTCATTATCTACAGAGTCCAGCAAAGAGTACACCATCTACACATGATAATATTCTAAGCTAAATCAGTTACAACCAGGTTGAAGTTGAACAAACTGATCATAAGGTTAGTCAGATGGAACCAAAATGCCACAAGGCCTTATCCATGCTAAACATAAATGGGGTATGTCCAAGGGGTACCAAACAGCATCACTAACCAACAGGTCTGAATTACACCAAAATCAGAGGTTATAAATAGTAATACCAGAGCTAATAGGACTCCACCGCTGAAAACGGAAAGGAGATGGGATGCTGAGAACAGATGAGGCAGATGCACTGTTATGCCTGAAAAGCGGAAGATATGATCTCCGGAAAATTCTTGGCATCCAATTGCCAACCCATGATAATGCACAAATTAGCAAAATCAACGAGAAAAACAGAATGGTAAGCAAAGCAACTGGATGTATCTTCATTTGAAGTAATTCATAACCATGAAGTTTCAATCTAGCAGAAAATGCCTTCCCGGCTTCAAGCAGGGCAACACCAAATGTCCAAGTAATACTTCCAGAACCAATAATAATTTGATTATTCGTGATGTGTAAGCCTTTCCTCAGAAGAAACACTATGTAGGGTGCCCTGAAGCAGTATTGTTCAATAAAAGGCTGTGGCGGAACACTGTTCTTTGCAACATCCCAAGTCTTTTCACAAAACTCTTGACCCTTCTCCAAAACATCATCAAGTGCAGCTTCTTGTGTCAAATTAAAAAATTTATACACCACAAAGAAGCCAGATATAGCGTAGAACTGACCATATGGACGTGGCAAACCGTCAGGAAGAGCACAAGGTTGCAACTCACAATCAATTCCCTGAACTTGACCAGACCATTCAGACAAATTAATAGCAATTTTAGCAAGTGAAGTGCATTCTTCCCAATTCGGAGCACCAATAAGCTGCACTTTAACTCCTGATTTAAGTTCTTTACCCGGGTTTCTTCCCTCAGTAGCAGGACTTGCACTATCTTGTCGATCAAGAGCACAGTGAAAACAGGTGTATTGTTCTTGGTAGTCAGACTGTAAACATGGGTGTTTTACTTCTACATTTCCCATTGCTAAATCTGGACTGGGAAGTCTTTTGAAAAGATGACCAACACTCTTGTCAAATGCATCATTTAAACCATAGCCTGGAAGAGAATAGGCACTAAGGTGATGGTTAACAGCTCCAATTCTAAGGTTTAAGCTAGTTTCATGTCGTGCATGTTTCTTCCCCTCAAAAGTAACTTGCAGTGAGGAGCCGCCCATATCAAGTGCCCCAAATGTCGGTTTCTTGGGGTTGGCCCCCAGTACACCTTTGCGGTAATTAAGAGCAATCCATCCATAGTACGCTTCCTCCATGCCACTTATGATCCTAACCCATTCTCTGCGGCAAACAAAAGGAGATTGCTTCAATATGGACCATGCCTTGTCCAGAAGCCATATTGAGTCTGCACTGGGCAGTCTGCGAACCCCAGCTGTAGCGTAAAGAAAAATAAAGGTATTCTTATGTGCATGTTTTGGGATTTGATTTTCAGCCCACCGAATAAGTGGATTTAAAGCACCCTTTAAACCAGATGTATTATGAGCCAAAAGATGTAACCCAGGTTCAGTCTCCATGCGATCATACGCACGTCCACTTGACTTTCTCGAAAGACCTTCAGTATATGATTTTAGAGAAATAGGTAGATTTCCACCTTTCTGTGAATCAACTAACGCCTCATAAACATAAACACGAGTTCCAGTACTTCCGCAATCAAGAACAACATAGTATTTTGATTGCCCCTGAGACCAATATGAATAAATGTACAAGGTAATCAGATAAATTAGGAAGCCGATCAGTATAAGGCACAAGAGAATCAAGATCATTTGCACCCACTTCCTCCTTACAAGGGGGGTTCCACCTGCCAGTGCTTTCTCCTTAGAGAAGCTCAACCCAGCATTCTCTCTCTGTAACAAATGAGGCTTCCTGTCAGTTACAACGTTCAGATCCCTTTCTTCAAGATCAAGACGACTAAATGATGTGAAATCTTGAAGAGAAGACGAGAGCCGCAAATTGCTCTTATTTACAGAGCTGGAAAAGCCAAACCCATGATCAGTAGTTTCTGCAGGTGCCAAGCCAGTTGACGTGTATGGAACTGTAGCTGACTTAGAGACTGCAATATAACTTCTCAAGGCAGAAAACACATCAGCTATTCTACCAAACACCATTTTTTTCTGAAAAGTTCAAATATCAGCAATTTGTTCATCGCAGGTCAGGAATCAATCTACTTAAGGATTTGGTCCCAGCACCCGGTTTCCTGATTGAATGCCAAGAATCCACCAGACTAAAATTAACTGGAAAGTATTCTTCAAGTCCCGCTGGATAGGAACTGCAGTTGGAAATGCACCAGCACCATCAATAAAGACCAAGAACCACATTGGCAATACATCCAGTCAAATCTTCACAATCCTGTTTGCAAATTTTCCATTATGGAATCTAGTTACTAGTGTAAAAAGGTTAAAAGCCCAAGAGAACATGTGCTATTACAACGTTATTCTATCTCCGTTGATGGTATGGTGATTTATTTCCAAGATTCATTTTTGTGGATTTCTGGTGTGTTCCCCAGCATGCAATCGTTGAGTTGTCAGGGGTTTCATTAACGAGCCAATCGATTAACTTGTTGGTTTTTACATCGTAACTGGGGGTTATAGACAGACAAATCAACAATGGAACCGAGTAGCAAATGAAGTAATAAAATTAAAAAACAAAACAAAGAACTCGGATCTCTGCAAAGAAAGCGCCACACACACTTGATTGAGAAACCTACAACCGTAGCATTTGACCGAGTGAAACGAAACACATTTACAAATACACCCAGAAAAAGAAGAAAATCTCATCGAGCAAACATTTTCCATCAATCCAAATTCATTTGTTCTTAGGAAGAAAAAGAGAGATTTTTACCTGGGTCAGAATCAAAGCGGATCGAGAAAGGTTTAAACTTGGCAGAGAGGAGGGTGATAATGATATTGTAACAGTATGGACGATGAAGATTAGAGCAAAGAAGGAACGAGTTTGAAAAAAACGAGAGGTTTAGTTATAGTGTTGTTTGGTTCTCGAGAAAAATAGAATTAGAAGAAAGAAAAGAGTTGTTTGTGTTTGAGATCCGAAAGGAAGTGTTATGAAAGGAGGCAGAGGCAGATGCTGACTCCTAGTGTTACAGGTAAACCCCCTTTTCTGCTCCCACTCTCTCACCCTTTTCTTTCTTCATTTTTTCCCCCCCTAATTTCATAATATGTAATTAATTATTTTTCATGTTTTAGATCTTCTTAAAAAATTTTAACTGCCAAATACCCAATTTGTATTTTAATTTGCTCTTATATATTAAAAAATGAACATTTTCTTCCTTTCATTGTTTATTGTCATTATGGGCATTAATTGTTGAAAACTCACCTAATTTGTAGTTTAAACATCATCCATGGACATAGGAGGAAAGTATCCAACAAAGTGTTATTATTAGGTCCAATCCAATACCATTCTTTAAGACAGACCATTAGATTTTGTGATTCCATTTTCTCTTACAAATAAGCTTAAACTCACTTATTAAATTGGGTATGTGACTTAAGTAATTCCTCCCAAAATTAGGAAAGTTATGTCCTCCCAATCCCATCATAGATGTTAATATGTCTGAAAGTGGAAATCTAATCTTATGAAGGACAATTGTTTTTTCTTTCAAATGATTAAAAACTAAATAGCCAATGGTATGATGATTCATTAGATTATGAGTAGTCAAAAACTGTTGTGATCTTCAGCTGATTAGGAAGTGTTGATAAAACTAAGCAAGCTTAGAACCAATCTTATGTTGCTCGTTGGTCGCACATTTCAAAGCACAAAATTGCAAGACCATCCATCATGTTATTCTCTTGTCAAGACGAAAACAACACTAAAATGGACATATGTATTAAAAGAAATATTTACAACTTTTAATCGAAACAGATCTATAAATACATTAAATGTAAATATGCAGTAAGAGGTATAAATAAGAAAAGAGATTTTACATTAAAAATATCATTTCTTTCTTAGCATATACATATGAATATTGAATAACGTACAGAATTGGGACAATTTTTCATACCTCTTCTTATTTTAATTTAATATTAACAATTGAATAAAGCTCAACCCCCATCTACAGCATAACAAGTAAAAACAGAAAAGAAAAGCTTAAACAGAGTGGGAACAAATCAGAAAATCATGACATCTAGAGTTGATTCCTGCTACGTAAGAAACTGAACATGTCATGTTCCTTTTGTGCTTTACCCACCACCTGATTTCATTTCTTACCAACCATTTGTTAGAGACAGAAAATGATGGAAAACCAGCAACCAGAATGTGCTGTGATGCAGAACCAACAAGATTTAACTATAACAAGTACTAACCTTCCTCCAAATGGTTCATTTTCCAGTCCAAGTGACAAAAGAAAAGATCTTCTAATAATTTAATACTAAAACAACAGCAACAACAAGAAGAGAAAAGACTCAGTCTTTCACTTATGACGGGAAAGTATTAGAACTATATCCGTACAACTGCCAACTACTGCTTTGAGAATTCAGGAAACTAGTAAGGGCTACATGCTGATCAGATGTGATGGCTGCAATATTGAGAATTCAGGAAACTATTAAGGGCTACATGCTGATCAGATGTGATGGCTGCAATGACAACTTTAAGCACATCAAGCAAGAGATCATTTTGGAAATAGTATTTTGGCTTCATAACTTTTCCAGTTTTCAAGTAACCTGCATATCCCAACTTCTTCAGAAAGCATTATATTTCCTTCAAAGTTTTCCCTCCACCTTCATGATAGCGTGTTCAGTATACTCTGGGAGAGGAAAGGAAGTGAAGACGAGAGCCTTGCCGTTCAGTGGCAAGAAAGCCTCTCTACATAACTGCATGGAAAGGATTAATACATTCCAAATTCAGTTTCCTTTTCTTAAGTATTTAGCTAAATAGAAACTTACTGAATTGTATATAAGAAGAGCTTGCAAATGTTAAGATATCCTGATATATTGATTTCTTAAGATCATTTAGTAATGATACATGTATTGATCTAATCTCAATTTTTGGCTGATTTCAAAAACATTAAATACCAAAACATTTACATAACATGATTGCATGATTAGTCTCTGGATTTTGGTATGGTAGAAGCTCCAATAAAAATATGTCCCATCTGGTACGCACCCTTGTCAATTGCTGCATCTTTATGGATGACTGGTTCAGAGCCCCGAGCAGCAACATGGGTAATAATTGTTGCAGATGATTGTCTTTCTCTGTAGGATGCCCAAGTAACCAAATAAAGGCCAGCAATGATCAGGCAACCCCCTAAAATGCTGTTTCCAGAGAGAGAAACACAAGTAAGCATCCTTCTTGCACTAGTCTCAGGTGGCATATAAACCCCAGAAACCAAAAATTTTTTATTTTGACAAAGAATTCCATCACACGTTATAAGATTGAGCAGTTACAACCTTTTTGCTTGTTAAATATTATTGCCTCATATATAAATTATTGTTCACAAAGAAACTCATATTCCAATCAAGTATGTTACAAATGTTTCTACTTATATCCAATCGGCACTGTCAATGTGAAGAGTTGGTGATAGAAGTGTACACATAAAGAGAAACGAGTTAATCAATATAACAAGTAACTGTGGGCTACTAATTAAAAATTAAACACTGAAATCAAACCTTCCCAAATAAATAGGGCTTCCAAGAAAGATTCTTGAAAGAATGGCAGATGCAGCAGGTTGAAGTGGATAGTAAAGTGCGACCAAAGCAGGCCCCAAGATCTTATTTGACCATGTAAGTAATCCATAATTAAGGGCAGATGCAACAGTACCCTGTAAAAAACCATGTCAGATAGAAAGTTGAAATTATATTATACCCTACTACTTGGTTCGCCCAGGAATTCTAATATTCAACTGTGAAACAGAAATGCTATTATCTATTACACAGGAAGTCCTAAAAAATCCTAAATTGTTACTCCTAAACACAGAAATATGCTTAGGGAAATGGGGTGGAGAAGTGGGTAAAATGGACACAGAGCAGGCACTAAACCACACACTAACATCAAAAGACTTGCAACTTTTAGTAGATTAGCCACAAGACATACTAAACTCAAGGCATGAATCAAAAAGTGCTAAATTTAAATGGCACCGCCATACATTTAACTCTTCATTCCATTTCCTTTTGACAACTGATGTTGAAAGATAGGAACATAACAACACTACAAGCAGCTAAAATCCAACACTCTGCACTAGCATTTTGGACTAATCAGCAGCAATTAAAGACCCACAGTATTTTTATTTATCTTTTTTTAAAAAAATTTGACACAGAACTGCCTAAACATTACACGCATTGAATTTCATGATTCCAAATAGATATTGCATCTCCTTTGTGACTGAATTCCATGACCCATAGTATTTAATAAGAGGGCAAGCCTTGGAGCAACAGGTAAGGTTACTCCTTTGTGACTAGAAGGTCAAGGGTTTGAGTTTGAGTTGCGGAAAAAGCCTCTTTATAAAATACAAACGAAAGGATGCGTACAACTGATGACCTTCCCCCGACTCTCGCAAAGCCGGAAGTCTTGTGCACTGGAGTGCCCTTTTATAGTAGCAAAAGGAAATAATTGATCAACCTTTAAATCTAAGCTTCTTCTTTTTTTTTTGGCAAAACTGAAAAAGTAAGTTAGTTATCAACAAAACTGAAAATGCAAGATGCTTTTCATCAAGATTTGGCCAAAAAGGGCTTACTCAAAGAAACTTAGAGAAAGAGCTACCCAAAGTTGTGCAATACAATGATATAGTTTGACAAGTTTGACATGCAAACATTGGCCTCAGACAAACACTTACAGCATAAATGACAGCAAACAGCTCGGATTCTGTCAATCTCCAGTCAGTTGATTCATTTGTCATAAAGAGAGCTGTAAGAACTATCAACAAAGCTCCAAAAGCATATGAGTATGCTGTGATTGAAAGGCTGGCAGGGTATTTGGTTAAAAGCGAAGCCTGAAAGGTTTCCAAAAAATAAATGGGGGACATCAATTGCAATTCAACTAATTAGTGAAAGGCATGAATTACTACACATGTTTAACAAGAGTAATCCAACCAACCACTTTGAGATTTGGAGAAAATTATTCCAGATCTTGTTTCCAAGATTTATAATATTGAACACAAAAGAGGTTCCTCAAATGAATTTGAAGACAGCTGTGCTGATTTGCAAGATCCCAAAATTATCAAAGAACTTGATGTTGCTTTAAAGTAGGGCTACAGTCATTTTGGTTAGACTGTAGGAGACAGACACAAGATAGTCAGTCATTCATGATACACTTCAAAAGATATACCAGGACTATAGTCAAGCACCATTATTCTAAATTATGTGTGCTTGGTTTTTAAACTACGCGCTTGATAATTACCCAAAACACTATTAGCAAATCTCATATCATTAAGCTCAAAACTTAGGAGTTAACTCAAACTCGAATCAACTTGCCCACTGGAACAGTTTCATTAAACATTCATGAAATAAGTTTGGTAGAGAGCCTATTCGCATGACAGTGTGAATTAGACATAAGAAGGGAGAGGCCAAGCTATCTAACTTGAGTTTCAATAAGATCAATGCAGTAGATAGTCATTCACAAGGCCACAGTGATAACATTTTAAAGGATTTCAAAGAATAGTCTCCCAAGCTATAAATGTTAACCCAAATAGGTTGCACTATGATCTGCACAATCAATTTGATCAGATTCACGTCAAATTATTCTTGGCATAGAAGTCTAGTTCAACCTAACCTTCATTTATGGCTCTTCATCAACAATGTCTTCCTAATACTTCCTCATATTCAATTTATGCAGGATATAGTGCTTCTCAGTATATGTCATTCTAGTACAAAGATCAGTTGGCAAAAACAAAAACATCTTGACTTCACCAAATTCCTCTATCCCCACAACACCAAGATTCTATACACAGCAATCATAAGATCGCCATATCATTTTTCAGGTAAATTGTATAACTGAGAAGATATTAATGTTCATTCCTCTATCACCCATCTCCTTTTGTTTTTCTGTTGGAGTGTGTTAAGTGGGAATACTTGAAAGAGGAGATAACTTTTTCACCAGTGAAAGTCGCTTTCCTTCCAAGCCTTTACTCATTATCAACCAATTCCTTTTCGCCAGTCCAGTCAGTGGGAGTAGTTGATATCCTGGGGGTTTGAATTGGAGTTGTAGTTGGCTTCCCTCGAATGCCAGTCTATCATTAAGTTGGCAAGGGAAGGTATTCTTATCACAGGATAAAGAAAGTTGGCAAATCCCATAAAAGAGCCCCTGTGATATACTTGATTATTCATCTTAGCCCTTGTGTTTTTAATTCGTTCACCTTAGCCC
>JANZLH020000078.1:3346707-3372908 GCA_026770325.2 Erythroxylum fimbriatum
TATTTACTTTTACCGACGGAAATCATCATTTTACCGACGGTAATTTCGGTCGGTGAATAGCTATTTTCTTGTAGTGCCATATTGTTGTTATGTTTCCTTCCTCAGTCCTTTAAATATTTTCGTGATACTATGATTTATAAGAAAGAATCAGTTTCATATAATAGTATTAAGTCTGCATTAAAATCAAAAGAGCAATTTGATAGGGACAGCACTGGGGAGACTAGTGGAAATCAGGCAGAGGGACTATTCGTACGAGATAGATATGAAAATAGAGATTTTAAAAGAAGAAGATCCAAAGGCAGGTCAAAATCCAGACATAGAAATAAAATTTGTAATTATTGCAAGAAAAAGGGGCATATAAAGGCTGACTGCAATAAATTGAAATATAAGGAGAAAAATAAAGTTGAGCAGAATAACAACAACACCACCGAGGCTAGTGTAGTAGCAGATGAGAATGAGGGAATTATCTTTATAGCCACAGAAGATAAAGTTAGGTCTACTAAGGAGTAGATTTTAGATTCGGGTTGTTCTTACCACATGCGTCTTGACAATGAGTGTTTTTCCACTTATGAGTTATTGAATGGTGGAATTGTTTTGATGGATAATAATGCTACCTGTAAAGTTGTTGGTAAAGGTAAAGTCTGGATCAAAATGTATGATGGTATCATTAAAACACTCACTGACGTTAGACACGTTCCTGATTTGAAGAAAAATCTCATCTCTTTGGGCACTCTCGAATCTCAAGGGTGCAAGTTCTTAGCTGAAGGTGGAGTTTTGAAATTTTCTAAAGGTGCTCTTGTATTGATGAAAGCTTGCAGGTCTAGTAGGTTATATGCTTTGCAGGAATCTACAATAACAGGTGTTGCGGCAGTCTCTACTGATGATGACATTATCAAATTGTGGCATATGTGTTTGGGACATATGAGTGAGAAAGGTTTAATGTTGTTAAGCAAAAGAGGCCTACTTTGTGGTCAAAGTACTAATAAGATGGACTTTTGTAAGCATTGTATCTTTGGGAAGCAGAAACGAGTCAGTTTCAGTTCTCCAGTTGTTCACAAAACTAAAGTTACTTTGGATTATATTCATTCTAATCTTTAGGAGCCCTCTCGTGTTCCATCTAAAGGAAGTGCCCGGTATATGTTAACTTTTATTGATGATTATTCAAGGAAGGTTTGGGTGTATTTCTTAAAACATAAAAACGATGTTTTCTTAACCTTTAAGCAATGGAAAGTTTTGATTGAAAAGCAGACAAGAAAACACATTAAATGGCTACGGATAGATAATGGTTTGGAATTTTGTAGAGGTGAATTCAATGAATTTTGCAACAATGAAGGAATTGCTTGGCATCACATTGTCAGAATGACTCCACAACAAAATGGAGTTGTCGAGCGCATGAACCAGTCTCTTTTGGAAAGGGCTTGGTGTATGATCTCTAATACAGGGTTAACACTTGTTTTTTAGGCAGAAGCCATTGCTACAACTTGCTACATCGTCAACCGCTCTCCTTGTGCTCCTCTTAATTTCAAGACTACGGAGGAGGTTTGGTTAGGTACTCCTACTGATTACTCTAGTTTAAGAATATTTGAGTGTCCAGCATATATACATGTAGATGAGGGAAAGTTAGAACATAGGGCTAAGAAAATGTATTTTCTTTGGTTATGCTTCAAGAGTGAAAGGATATCGTTTGTGGTGTCCTGATCCCAAGTCATCTAAATTTGTAATTAGTAGGATGTTACATTTGACGAGTCCTCTATGCTGTATCCTAGAAAAGAGTCTTGTAATCCTTGTAATTTAGAAAAAGAGGATAGTACACAGAAACAGGTGGAGTTAGAGATTGGTATATTAGGCCCTTCACAAACGTCTTCTACATATCAGACAGATCAAGTTGATGAACCAGATCCTGATCATGTTCAAGATGAACCAATAGAAGAAGAACATTACATAGCCAGAGACAAACCAAGACGAGAGATTCAACCACCACAGAGGTATGCAAATTTAGTTGGATTTGCTTTATCAGTGGCACAGGAAATAGGTGGAGACAATAAACCTTCAACATATACAGAGGCAGTTTCAAATGTTGATGTTGATAAGTGGGTGGTGGCCATGAATGAAGAAATATAATCTTTACACAAGAATGATACTTGGGTTTTGGTGAAGCTGCCAAAGGGTAAGAAAATTGTTTGCTGCAAATGGGTCTTTAAAAGAAAAGAAGGTACTTCAGGTATTGAAAATGCAAGGTATACGACATGTTTAGTTGCAAAGGGCTACAGTCAAGTACAAGGTGCTGATTTTAATGATGTTTTCTCACCAGTGACGAAACATGGCTCTATTCATGTATTACTTGCATTGGTTGCCATGTTTGATTTAAAATTAGAACAACTTGACGTCAAGACAGGATTCCTGCATAGCGAATTAAATTAGCAGATTTATGTGAAACAACCTGAAGATTTTGAAGTGGCAGGAAAGGAAGACCATGTATGTTTGTTGAAGAAATCCTTGTACAGATTGAAGCAGTCCCCAAGACAGTGGTTTAAGAGGTTTGATTCATTTATGTTGGGTTTTGATTTCTGCTGGAGCATGTATGATAGTTGTGTTTACTTTCAGAAGTTAGATGACGGCTCATTCATCTATTTATTGTTATATGTTGATGATATGCTCATTGATGCCAAGAATGTCACAGGTATTCACCATTTGAATGCCTTATTGCATGGTGAATTTGAGATGAAAGATTTGGGAGTAACAAAGAAAATTCTTGGCATGGAGATAAGACGTGATCGAGAAGTTAGTAAATTATTCTTGACTCAGGAGAATTATCTCAATAAAGTTTTGGAGAGATTTGGCATGAGAGATGCTAAAGCAGTTAGTACTCCTCTTGCTAGTCATTTTAGACTATCTGCTGCTCAATCACCACAGTCACAGGAAAAGGAAGATTATATGGCACGAGTTCTGTATTCTAGTGTTGTCAGCAGTATTATATATACAATGGTATGTACTCGTCCAGATATTTCACAAGCTGTTAGAGTTGTTAGCAGATATATGGCCAATCCTGGCAAAGAACATTGGCAGGTGGTGAAATGGATTCTCATGTACTTAAAGGGCACTTCAAACTTTTGTTTGGAGTTTAGTAGAACCAACAATACTTTGTTTGGTTTTCTAGATTCAGATTATGCCGGTGATCTAGACAGACGTAGGCCTCTGACAGGTTATGTATTTTTCATTGGAGGTTGTGTTGTTAGCTAGAAAGCTACTCTACAACATTTAGTGGCTTTATCTACTACTGAAGAAAAATAAATGGCAGTTACTGAGTTTATCAAATAAGCATTATGGTTGAGAGGTTAATTTGGCGAGTTATCCCTTCATCAGGGGTTACTACTGTTTATTGTGACAATCAGAGTGTTATTTATTTGATAAAAGACCAGATGTATCATGAGAGGATGAAGCATATTGATGTGAAGTATCATTTCATTCGGGATACTATTGCAGAAGGTCTTTATTAAGAAGATCAACATTAAGAACAATCCTGCTGACATGTTTACAAAGATTCTTCCAGTTTACAAGTTCAAGCAATGCTTGGACTTGATTGACGTTTATAGTTGGTAATATAGCCCTTTTGAGGCATTGTCGGAGAAGGTGGAGCAGATCACTAATTGTTCGAAACCAAGTCAAGGTAGAGATTTGTTGCATGCCTTGGCAACAAATCTTGGCCCCTCCAATAAGTCAAAAATTGTTGGCTATTGGTTGCATGCTTTGACCTCCTCTATTAAGTCAAAAATAGATGGCCACCGTTTAGAATTTGTCATAGATACATTATTTTCTTTGTGCACATGACATTGTTGTCAATTGTTGAGATTGCGTATAGATTGAAGAAATTTTGGATAGAAGCTTGGGACTTTAGCTATAAATAGAAGACATGGTTTGAGACATAAACACACCATTCCTTCCTCTCCTTCAGTCACCAAAACAGCACAAATCCTCTCATCTTTTCTTCAGTTATTTTCTGTATATTTGATGAGTTTTAAAAGCCTTTAGTTCCAGTTTTTTGTCCTTGTATATATTCTCCACATACTAGTAAAATTGCTCACTCTCCGACCATGGACGTAAGCCACATTGACCAAACCACGTAAATATTTGTGTCCTGTTCCATTTTGTTTTGCCTATATTTATTTTCGTTACTATTTTTCGAGCTATTAAATTCAACCGATATCTGATTCGAGGGCATTTTCTTTAACAGTACCTAATTAAAATTTGAAAATTTTACTTTACATTTGATAATATTTGAAACATGTAGGAATTACAATGGGCTGACCCACGGGTTTAGATTTAGGTGTTTTCAATGGGTCGGCTTATGAGTCAAGCCCAAGTCTAGTCCAACCCAAAGTACAATTTTTCTAAACAAAACGATATTGTTTTTCTTAAAAGAGTTAGGCTTCGGGCAGACTTAGGTATAGGCAACTCAAGTCTAAATCTAATTAAAAAAAGATGCCTTATACTTTTAATTTTAAAAAATTATTTTAATCAAACCCGCCATGAACCGACTCATTTCCATATCTAGAAACATGATTGTGAGTTTTAAGTATCTGGGGATAATATGGATTGATTATCATTTTACTTATACTTATATGTAAATAATAAACTTATATGCCAATAAATTTTTTTCCTAAATCTATGTTGCTTAGCATATAATTAAATAGTTATATTTATACTTTTAATTTTAAAATTTATAAAATTTGACTACTAAAATTTATAAAATAATTTGCCTATACTAGACAGGGATGACAATGAGCTGGGCCAGGCTAAAACGGGCTGCCGGCCCCGGCACGACGAGCCATAGGCCAGGGGGAAGGCCTAGCCAATTCAACTTTATGTTTTTTAAATTAAAAAACGACATTATTTTTAACAAAACAATGTCTTTTTTTACCTTCTCGTAGGGCTATGAGTCGGGCTGGGACAACTCTAATCTGTGCCCCGGTCAAGTCAGGCCAAAGTCGGAATGGACCGGAGCACATTTGCCATCCCTATTAGAAGAAATAAAGAAGTTACCGAAATTACTTTATGAATTATTATCTATTAATTCAATTCATTAATTTTTATTTATTTATTTAACTCAGTTTTAATATCATTAAAGGGTTTTGAGGAGACTATAACAAAAATTAAAGCAAGGTCAAATAGGTTCATATGTAACTTAAGATTATACATATCAATAGAATATTTTGACAACAAATTATGAGTTAGCAATCCAAATTTTGAATTGGCAACAGTAAAAATGTAATATTAAGAAAGCAACAGAAAACTTAATATAATGAAATTAGATTATTACGCAACTTATTCAAGGAACACTTAACTTAAAAATATGTAATATAAAAAATTATAAGTTCTCGAATCGCATTGAAATTTTTCTAAAGGTTAAACTTTTTAATTTGTTTTAAGAGATTGATTCTAGTACAAATTTTACTTATTAACTATATTAATTACATAGATAATAATATAGTAAAATAATACTGAATTTTCAAATATTACATGTTAGATTATCATATTCTTGTTAGAATTAAGAGTACACATTTTTTTACATCTGAGAGTAAGTATATACGTTTCTCATGTTATAAATCTAAACCTTATAATTTATCTGGTCACATTACTATCATGTAGTATATCTAAATTATATATTGTAACCAAACACTCTCATCTCTTAATTAGAAGTCTCAAGCTCGAGCCCTGAGAATAGAAAAATCTATTTGGCTAGCACTTTACCTTTTACAGGCTGACCCGGTATGAGCGGGGATTAGTCTGGGTGTGAATAGCTTAAATGTGCCTAAGTTCAAGCCCTGAAAATGGAGAAATCTGTTTGGCCAGTACTTTACTTCTTACGGGCTGACCTAGTGCGAGCGAGGATTAGTCTGAGTATGGATGACTTAAAAGTGTCTTCCCAAAGTTTGGACCCTCCTAGAATACTTTGTGGCTAAACCAATATATATATATATATATTTATATTTATATTTAAGAAAGAGGGGTTTTTATTTCTTCATGGATGATACAAGGAGTAAGTGAAGAGTTGAGGATGAAGTGTATTCGTTGTGTCCTTTTTCTATATCTAGCTTACATATTTATAACTAGAAAAAGTACATAACTATTTGAGATATTTAGTTACATATGACAGCTAATACATGACACCTATATTACAAGACAATATAGTCACTTTATCTTTTTTGTCTTTATTTCTTTTGTGCTGGCGATGTTACGACCATTGTTTTTGAGTGGAGGCATCTCAATCATCTTCATCTTTTTGGGTTGTTGATTGTGCCGACACTTTTGTGCATGCTGGACAAATATCTTTTTGGTGTTGCCTAAAAAGACAAATCTTTTGTTGAGCAGCTGGACTGGATTTGATTACTCCAGACTCTAGTAACTTCATCTTTGTCAGTAAATAACCTCAATGATCCTACTATTACCCCAAAAGATATTTTAGTCTTAAAATTTCTCTCAGTAGGACCAGATTTTGATACTGATGGAAAATATCCAGCCTATCATTTGATACAGCTGGGAAAAGCAGATCAAAATCTGGTACTGCTGAGAGAAATTTTAAGACTAAAATATCTTTTGGGGTAATAGTAGGATCATTGAGGTAACAATCCTTCACTCCTTCCTTTATCCATTGTGGTAGACAACAAATTTATGGGAAATTTGGTGAGGATAAATATATCGAATTTAAGGCTCCAAAATCATACCAACTTCTTACCTCTTCTGGATCTGAATCTTGTAAGTAATTGATTCTGGGGTAAATCCCTGAGAAATCAACATATTGGGTTTCACTATTTGACAGTTGAAATAACTCTTTCATCATCTTTTGTTGTTGCTCACATCCGGTGATATCATTGATATGTCTTTCATTATCTGGGAGGTTGTAGGTAAACTAGAATGGCTTTTCTGGGGTCTCAAATCAATATTCATTTTGTCAAGAGAGAGTTGTTGAAGAAAATCTGTTTTTGGATGTATGGGTATCTCTGGAGTATAGGTAGACTAAGCTATATATTCGACAATCTTCAGGCTAGAATTTTCATAATTATCAATGTTCATTTGAATGAGTTGACTACCTCGTCTTATCAAACTAGAAATTTCTTTTGTTAATCCGAGGAGATTAGCAATATCAAGAAAATCTAAGATTGTATCTTTGATTGATTTTATCTCCATATCCATTTTCTTGACCTCTTCAAGTATTTGGTGTCGATGGTCTTCCTTCTCTTGTCAGAAAATCTGCTAGAATATTTTTGTCAAATTTCACAATCTCAATATCAAAATTATAATCAGAAAGTAATATCTGCCATCTAATCAATCGTTTATATTCAGGTTGACTGGGCAAATTATTATTGATGAAAGCTTTTACCTGAGTATTATCCATTCTTAGTAAAAACCTTTTTGGAAGTAAAAAGTAATAAAATTTTTTACATCTTTTTACTACAGCTAATAATTCCTTTTCATTGATATGATATCTACTCTCAGTATCAGTAAAAGTTCCTGAACAATATCTACATATAATTTCTCCTATTTTTTCATTATGCTGATAATCTTCTTTCTTTAAAATTCCACTCCAATAATGTTCGGAGGAATCTGTTTCTAATATTAACTTATCATTTTCACTTGGTAAGTATAATTTTGGTAAGGATTTACACATTTCCTTTATAGTTTCTAATTTTGGTGTAAAACTAAATATCTTATCTTTTTTAAGCAAATCTTGAAAAGGTTTTCGTAATTGGGCTAAATTTTGAATGAAATTTGAAGCATAAGTTAAAATTCCTAAGAAGCTTTGTACTTGCTTTTTATCGATTAATTTATCGGGAAATTTAGCAATCTTTTCTACCATATGATTCTGAAGTTCTATTCCTTGTCCATCTACTTGCATGCCTAAAAACTCTACTTTGTTTTGTAATATTTTTTATTTCTTTTTGGATAATCCTAATCCATGTTTTACACAAATATCAACAAATTTATCAAGATGTTGTAAATGATCTGAAATGTTTTCAGATGCTATTAAAATATCATCAACATATACAAAAATATAAGAGTAATCGTTAAAGATATTATCCATTTTTCTCTTAAATATTTGAGGCGCATTTTTTAATCCAAAAGACATTATTAACCATTCATAATGTCCTTATGGAGTAGGAAATGTTGTATAGTGAATACTATCTGGATGCATTTTTATTTGTCAAAATCCACTTTTACAATCAAATTTTGAAAATATCTTTTTATTGCTGGTTCTATTAATTAAACTTTCTTTATATGGAAGAAAATATCCATCAAATACTGTATTATCATTGAGTTTTTTATAATTTATCACCATTCTTGCCTTACCTCTCACTTGTTCTGCATGTCCTCTAACGATGAATGCAGGTGAACTATGTGGAGACTGACTAGATCTAATAAAACCTAATTCTAACAATTCTTTTAACTGTATCTGAAATTCTTTTTGATCTTCTTTATTATATCTCATGGGTTTAACTCTGATTATTTTATTTTTATCTAACATTTCTAATTTAGCATATAATTGATTTTTATCCCAAAATCTTAAAGGATTCTCTGTATAACATTGTTCTAATTTTTTTGTTATTCTATCTATTTCTGTATCAAGAGATTTTAATACTACTTGGTATTGTAATAAAGGCTTGGTTTTTGGAAAAATCAGTCGTTGGGTGTAACCAATATCACCACGTTGGGCTGTGCGAGGGATAAAGGTAATAGGAAAGGGCTTAGCATAAGCCTTTTTAAGTCGTTTAACAGTTATCAAATGGTGACAAAGAGTTTTAAATAATATATGATTAGCTATAGTATCAAAAGTTGTTTTATGAAATAATTGAAGGAAATTATTTCCTAATAAAATATCAGTACCAGTATTATGGAAATAAAAAGGGGGACATTTGATCAAAAATGATCCTAACAGAATTATCGACTGCTCAATTCCTTTATTTATTTCTATAATATTATTAGATATATCTCTACCTTTTATAATAGGTAAATCTTGATGCGTATTTAGTGGAAAACAATCAGATTTACATAGGCAAGCTCCTGAGCCACTATCAATAAAAGCTGCAAAATATTATGCTCGATAATCTTTATAGGTTATCCCCTATAGGAATATATATACTATGTGGGCTTGTCATTTTGGAATATATATCAATTTATTATTATATGTTATTTTTAATCCATAAGTAGTAATCTGGTAGGGTTTAACAGTTTCTAAAAACGTCAATCCTAACATGATTTCTAAGGTATCATTAAAGCCTTCATTTTCTATTAATAATCTTATTGGTAATATATCTAGTCCAAATCGTAATAACGTATCTATAGCTTCATCTATAGAATGAAGTTCACCATTAAAGTTTGTATATTGATGAGGTTCATCTAATTGATATTTCTGTAATCCTATGCAAAGTTTATGACTAATATAATTTCCATTAGCTCTTGTATCAATGAGTATATTAACCGGAACAAAGGTTGTTCCATTGTAATATTCTCCTTTTATCTTATAATTCCTATAATTATCATTTTTTGCCATTATTAGATTATTATTATATCTATTTAAGCTTAATTGTCGAGTTAGAGGCTTACTTCTAACTCCAGTATTGGTAAATGATAATCGAGGTGGTATATTATTTGTTATCATTAATGGTTTATCTTGTAAATCTAATTCTAAAGGTATTGACTCTATTTCTTCTATCTTTGGTAAGCTAGGCATCTGAATTTGACATACTTCATTAAATAAATATGGAAAATCTATAGTATCTTTTACTACAAAACATTATGAATGATGAGTATTAGAAATAGCATATGATATTATATAAGTTATCGAATAAGGTCTATTTTGTTGTTTAAAGAAATCTTTTCTTTTGAAATCTTGTATTAAACTTAATGTTTTATCAAAATCTTTATCTTGTATATGGTAAGAAATTCGAGGGTATATATTGAATTTTAATTTACCATATTGCAAATTTCCTTTAAGAATACCTAAACAGGCTTCTTCTCTATTAATGATTATGTTATCCATTATGGCTAATTCTATAGGAGTATCTAAGCCTTCTTTGAAAGTTGATTTTATAATAATTTGTATGGCACCAATATGTATCCAACCTACTGTATTTCTTATTTCTGGTTTTATTTTTTGTAATTTTTCTTGAATATCTTTTTTGGCTAATAATGGTATCATTACTTTATTAGAAGCTATTGAAACTTCTAAAGCTCTTTCTTGTATATTTAATCCATAAAATAAATTATGCTTTCTAGGTCGTATTCCTAATCGTTGTAAAGTATTAACTTTAAATCCTGAATAATTTGATAAGGAAAAATTTTCATTTTGTATCTGTTTTAATTTTTTCTTATCTATTAAAATTTCTTGTCTATATTCTCCTGTTTGTTCTATTTGATTATCTATAGTTGGTTCAATATCAGTTTGACTAGTAGTATTAATTTCCATCTTATTCAGTATTATCTGAAGCAGAAGTATAATCAGTATCAGTTAAAATAAATATACTTTCATCTAAATCTAAATTGAAATTATCTATTTTTATAAATTCTCCAGTATTTATCATTTCTTCTATATCATCATCTATTTCTATTTTCTTTTTATTTTTCTCATTTCTTTTAGGGCAATTATTAGCATAATGTCCTATCTCTTTACAATAATAACATCTACATTCTTTAGGATTTGTTTTTCTTCTCCTATATGTGGGTTTATATGCTTGTTTATATCCTTTTCTTTTATAATATCTTACTTTTCTCTTTTTAAAATAAGGTTTTCTATATCTATATTGTTTTCTCTTTTTATATTTTCGTTTTATCTTTCCATAATAATAAGAACTATCACATCCTATCATTATTGGCATTTTAGGCTTATCACAACATAAAGTAATTCTTTTCCTTAATCTTTTACTAGCTTTTTCCAAAATAGCATCAGCACACCAATTACTTAATTTATCTCGAGTATGTTCTATTCTTTTCCCTAAAGTATCTATATTTCCAGGGTTATATGTATCTATCAACTTTGAACCCCAAGGGTCTGGTATCTTAGCAAAAAACAAGGGTAAATAATTACTAGTATCAGAAACTTGATTATAAATATGGTAATAATAATCTCGGAAAACACAAATATATTTTTCTATATCACAAATATCACATAATTGTAATCGCATTAAAGCAGTTGTATATCGAGTTATAGTATTAGGATCTTTTACATATTTTCCTTCTCCATGGAATTCTAATCAAAATGTTTCAACTACTTTTGTAATAAAATTATCTGGTTCAGCATATATGGATTGCTTAGTTGCTTCATCTAGGTTCTGCCAAAATCTTTGAGCACTATTTAACAAAGTTTTTTCCATAAATCCTTTAGTTGTTTCAAAATCCATTTTATTTACTACAACAGCTATCCTTAATGCAGTTTCCCATTTATCTATTGCTTCTTCAATATTAGCAATACGATCTAAGTCTAAATAAATTCCAAAAGGATTTATTGTATCAGCTCTCATTTTTTCAAAAGGGGTATATTTTTCTGAACTTTGTCTTGTATGCAGGGACGGAGCCAGACTCAAGTTTAAGGGGGGGCCGGGGGCTAATATTTAAAAAATTTTCTTATTTATTAAAAAATTATATAGGTAAATTAAAAAAAAAATTGAAAGGGGGGGCCATCCCATACAAATAGCTCCGTCCATGCCCACGCGAGACTCATGCGGGACCCACATAAATAAATGGCTGAGGTTTATTGGACACAACAAGACACCATATTATTGGACAGAGGATCTGGACTCGTGTTTCAGTGGCTCATAATCAGAAGCTAAAAAAGGGTTTCAAAACAAGTTCGTTTATTCAAAAATATTAAATAACTAAAAATAAAGAGGAAAAATATGTTACCCTAAATAGATCTAAAGCAACAGTCTTGTTACTCTCATTTGTGTTTCCTAGAGCTATTGTCGCCTTTGTTAAACGAAAGGTCATATTATGCATATAACATAGTATTTTATTTAGTGCTTCCACTCTTATATAACTTTTACAATTAGTGTTTATGTTATTTCCGTTTTCCAATTCCTATTTTTTGTCTGTTTCTGTGCACAGTAAGTTAAATCTTGTAATCCCACTTGCATCAACAGTAATTATTGCAATGAGTAGCCAACAATATCATCGATCCGTAAAACATTATGTAGAATCCTGCTTTGCTCATAATTGTTGATCGGCATCTAGTTCTCTATCTTCAAAAAAGCTTTATGAATCTGAATCATTATCAGACCACCGACCAGCGCAGCTATGGTTTCCAAGTTCCTGGAGACTCCTTGGTGCATGTCCTTCTCAGGTAATCGAAAGATCTATTCTGCACAAGCCATTGCCACAAGAATACTGAGGAGTCGTTATTAGTAGCGGATTAATATGGGAACAGTCGTCTGATGGTCCAAAGTACTGTAGAGCCATAAACCTTTCCTAATAATCCACTTGTTATGTAGGTCTAGTACAATTCTGCCATGCTCATAGACAACTAATCGTTATCATGAACTCAAATTATTATCCTGTCTAGAAATTTATGGAGTTTGAATTATGAAATTCTGGCACTGACAAGATCTTCAATTTCTCATTAAAGATTAGAGAATCTATCAAACAAGGAGAGTGTAGATAATAAGATTTGATATATTAGGAACATGTAGACAAGAAATTAAAGCAAAGGGCATGCACTAGTGGAAGGCAAACACACTTGCATGCGTTATAAAAAATATAGACAAGTTGGTGGTAGAAATATCACTAGATTTGGATGCCCACCTATATATATATATATATAGATATAGATATGTATGTATGTATATGTTAGTAATTATCTCACTTTGCACTTTCTGGATTATTGTATTTGTATGGACAGAAATTGGAATCCGATTGATGGGTTCTCCTTTAATCATTCCTGTCTCCGTTTCTCTTTTATCTTTTATTCACACATAGCCAGCCCTGAACAAAACTATATGAAAGCTTTATCTTTTATGAATATAGTTGTTTACATGTAGGGTATATCCCTTTAACAAATATCATTGTTAGACTCAAAATTGGTTTTTTTTTTTTCCCAATCAACCTGAATTAAATCCTTTATTAGTTGAACACACATCTTTAGAGAGACATTTTCTTTTTTGGCATTTACATGTTTGCCCACCCACCTATCTTTTGCATGGATATATTTTTAGAGGAAGCGAATTAATGTATAATTACATCATAATCAGATGCACTAGCTAGTGATGCAATAGTAATTTGGGTGATACGTATGAATGCTGAAAAAAACGCAATTGAAAGGAAGAAAGAATGAATCACCCATCAGCTGTTTTGGTTTTTGTTGTTCAAGGGAGTATAAATGTAAGAATCAATTAGACTTTATAAAGAAACGAACCTTTAGCTTTAATTTAGTTTTCTTCTCTGCTTTACTGTACATATTTAGACAAGTGCAGTACTTTCACCCTCAATTTTCTTTTAGTTGACTGAAGTTCCTCCTCTTTGAATTTATTTATTTATTTATTTTTTCTAAACAGAAAAGTTAAAATTCCCTTCATTAAAAAGCGGGCATATACTATATCTCGTAAATAAAACGCGATACCTGCTCTAATGCTTGGGTGGTTTGGACTGTATTACATACCCTTATATTCTTATCATTTATGTTATTTGTAATATAACTTTGAATAATAAGCATATTATGCTGAGAGAGGCATAGGAACAGCTGACATGGGCTCAGCAGAGTGGTGTAATCTACATTCAGTTTCATGGAATTGTCAAAATTGCACCTAAACTAGAGATGAAGTTTTGACACACACACACACACACACACACAATATATCTAATGTAATCCTAAATGATGGGGGGAAGGGGTGGTGAAGAACACATAGAAGTGATGCTATTTCAGTTTGATTGGTGTTTTCGGCCATATATAGATTAACAAGAGTTCGCATAGCTTGACCTTGGTCCCAATATGCAGGGACCGCTGGACCTCATGCCATTGTCCTTTAACTACCATAAAAGTACATAAAAAGAAGTAACAAGTTAATCTCCACCTTATGTGAGCAGTTAAACTGAGATGGCACTTGTTCATTCAGAAAGAAAAATTCCACTAGACCATGATAATAGACGTGAGAATTTTTCTGATTCACAAACACATAGCACGCGCATTAGATTTAATATGATCATAGGACAGAATGAAAAGAAAGGACAAGCAAAAGAAATGAGAGGAAAAGCAAGTCTAGAAAGGGCATAACAATAGCTTGTGAAGTCAGAAAGACTGTGAGTTTCACAAGATTGAGCCCTTGTAAGATCCCACTTGATTCATGATCTAGGAGGTATGTGCGAAGAGGTGGGAAGCACCATGATTTGTCTAGTAGGCAATACCCAGTTGATAGGGTTTCTTATTTTACGATCCCAGCTACTTTAAAACCAACCATTGTCTTTTCTTTTTCCTAGCAACGTGCATGCGTATTAGAAGCACATAAAAAATCTAATTAAAAAAAAAGGACATTAAAAAAAGAAGAATATGGTTACAGCAGAAATCGGTTGGGACTGTCAAGTTGCATAGTATTGCTAGCTTTCGTGACACTCCCTGTCCCATTTGGCTTCATGCACCGTTTAGACTTGGACGGCCGGAGAACGTATGATTCCTAATTTCATGCTCAAGATGTTAGATGTATGAAATTCAACGTAACTACAAGACATGGCTAAGTGTCTGTATCCATTTAACTGACAAAAGTCTTAATATAGATGAAATATACTCATCATGCCTCAAAATCAACTTGACTTAAATGTTCTTTCAGTTTGAATTAATTAAAAGTTGAAGAGAGATTGGAAAGTTGGCTTAAGGAATGGCATGGAGGCTGGGCCAAAGATCATATTCATATGCCATGGAGAAAAGAAAATCCAGGCCTGCGTCTCTCTCCACTATATAAACACATGCGCCCCAGCTCAGTTAGGGGTAGCCACGGGGAAAAAAAGAAAAAAAGGGCAAACCCTTTAACGTCTCCCTTCCCTCCACAACCACACTCATCATCACTAACGGTGAAACACATTAGTTCAGACTTCAGCAATTTGCTGTCTTCATGTCACTTAACTGCGTAGTGCCAAAACCTGAATACGACAGCACTGCTCCAGCAGTAGAAGTTCCTCCAGAGATGTCTCAACCGCATGATAGGGCTGTCCTTGCCTATCCTGTACAAGCCAATTCTCAGTCTGTGCTCCAGTTATCCATATATCCTGTTACTTTGAAGGTCTCATCTCAATCTCACCAACCTCGAGTCATAAAAATGATCGTGCATATAAGTTTTTGTTTTTTAGCTCCAGCACTGACAAGCATTTCTCTTTCTTATTAGCGCCTGACATATATATTGTTGTTCTTTTTTTCCTTTTTCAGTTTGAGGAGGTTGTCTACAAAGTTAACCTAAACAATAAGGATTTTTGTCAGGCTGGTACATCGATCACTCAAGAAAAGACCATATTAAATGGTATAACAGGCATAGTGTCACCAGGAGAGATCTTAGCGATGCTAGGTCCATCGGGTAGTGGCAAAACAACCCTACTCACTGCTCTCGGAGGCCGTCTAAATGGGAAATTTTCCGGCAAGATCACGTACAACGGTCATCCCTTCTCCGGCATGGTAAAGCGACGAACAGGATTTGTTGCTCAGGACGATGTTTTGTACCCTCATCTCACAGTTACCGAGACTCTTGTGTTCACTGCACTGCTAAGGTTACCAAGAACATTAACCAGGGACGAGAAGGTACAGCATGTGGAGCGAGTAATCGGCGAACTGGGATTGACTCGGTGCCGGAACAGCATGATTGGAGGTCCACTTGTAAGAGGAATATCAGGAGGAGAGAAGAAAAGGGTAAGCATCGGCCAAGAAATGCTAATCAATCCAAGTTTGCTATTGTTAGATGAGCCCACCTCAGGACTGGACTCAACAACAGCTCAGAGGATTCTGACAATAATCAAAAGGCTAGCACTCGGTGGACGAACAGTGGTCACTACTATCCACCAACCATCAAGTAGACTATACCACATGTTTGATAAGGTAGTTTTGCTCTCAGAGGGATGTCCCATCTACTATGGCCTCGCCACTGCAGCCATGGAATATTTTTCCTCTATCGGTTTCTCCACATCTATTACTGTCAATCCTGCAGATCTCTTGCTTGATCTTGCCAACGGTAAATCTCTTTTCTCTATTCAGACATTTCCCTTGCTTATTCCAGAATCAATTCATGTTAATTTTTCCAAGTGAAGGTGAATCAACAATAGTAACTGAACCATAACCTGCCCTCATCAGAGGGTGGAGTAAAGTTTCCTTCTTTCCCCTCAACTTGGCTTTCATCGGCGTGAGGTGGGGATTGCTAGTTGGCCCACTAAAGCTAATGCTTAAATTAGAACATTTTTGACATTGAGACCACATAAACAACCATATGAGCATAGCTACACGTAAATCGTATCCTGTCCTAAATTAGTTAGCCCACTGGAAATTTTATAGGAAAAAATAAGTGGTGGGTTGTTGGTGTAGACATGTAAAAAATATATATTTTATTTAAGAATTAATATTGTTAATAACCATTAAATAATAATCCATTTAGTCAGTTCAGCATCCAAACTATGTGCAAAGTTTTTGCAATAAGAGTTCAAATTAACCCTCAACGTTTCGAAACTATTAAGGCTTAAATCGTACTTTGTGCCAACCTTGAGGGATCAATTGATCCTTTCGTTAAGCACGGTAAAGGCAGCAAATTTTTTCCTTTGGACAATGGTCTAAGTTAGTTACACATGTGCAGGCATTTCTCCCGAGTCTAAACATGCGACTGAGCAAGGTGAATCCATGGAACAAGAACGGAAGATGGTAAGAGAAGCTCTTGTGTCTGCTTATGAGAAGAACATTTCTGCAGCATTGAAAGCCGAGCTATGCAATTTGGAAGTCAAAACTTACAATTACACAAAAGATGCCTCAGCAAGTAAGTATTAAGCTTCATTCTGATATCTTTTACTTGCTATATTGAATCCAATTCAACCTCCTGCATTGCCCTTGGTGGCTGATATTAAATATTGTTATGTAAATGTAACAGAAGTTAAAGTGAGGTCAGAGCAATGGTGCACAAGCTGGTGTTATCAGTTCAAGGTGCTCTTTCAACGAGGGCTGAGAGAGAGGAGATACGAATCCTTCAACGGGCTTCGAATTTTCCAAGTCATAAGTGTTGCTGCACTTGGTGGACTTCTTTGGTGGCACACCCCAACTTCTCACCTTGCAGATCGGGTAAGGTTCAACCTTTTCTACTCTACGAAAAGACTACTCCTTTTCCAAATTCTGAACAAAAAGGTTGCATTGCAGATTGCGCTGCTCTTCTTCTTCTCAGTCTTTTGGGGCTTTTACCCACTCTACAATGCAGTCTTCACGTTCCCACAAGAGAGAAGGATGTTATTAAAGGAAAGAGCATCAGGAATGTATCACTTATCATCTTATTTCCTTGCCAGAACATTTGGAGACCTGCCATTGGAGCTTGCACTACCAACTGCATTTGTCTTCATAATCTACTGGATGGGTGGTCTTAAAGCTGACCCGGTGACATTTATCCTCTCCCTGCTTGTGGTCCTCTATAATGTCTTGGTGTCACAAAGTCTTGGATTGGCCATAGGTGCCATTCTCATGGACATAAAACAAGCCACCACCTTGGCATCTGTCACAACATTGGTGTTCCTCATTGCTGGAGGATACTACATTCAACAAATCCCTCCATTCATAGTATGGCTAAAGTATTTGAGCTACAGCTACTACTGTTACAAGCTACTTCTTGGGGTACAATTCGACGAGAACGATTACTATGAATGCTCAGAGGGAGTTTTCTGCAGGGTGCGAGACTTCCCAGCTGTGAAGTCTATGGGACTCAACAATTTGTGGATGGACGTGGCCATTATGGCACTTATGTTGGTAGGCTACAGATTGGTTGCTTATTTGGCACTGCACAGGGTGCAACTGAGGTAACACTTATAAGCTTTTTGAAGAGGCTTTTTCGGACGCTATGGCACTTTGGACGAGTTTCTATTAGGTCTTTTTCTTCTTTTTGAACGAGAAATAATGTTATGAGTTAGATGCGTATCAGAGATTCCGATCGAAGTTGATATGACTCCGAGTTGATGTATTGACTGAAACAAACACATAAATTTAGAAAATCTTGACTCGGAAAGTTTGATCATTTTTTCTTGAGAACCAATGAAAAGGACCAGATGTTCAAGCCCACTGACTGACTGACCTGTGCTTTATTGGCGTGAGGAGCTTGAGCCTCGGAAACAAAACAAGTGGCCTCTAGTGGGATAGCTTTGCTGAAGTGCACCATAACAAAAAAAAAAAAATAGGCCCCCCTAGTCAATGATATAATTGCTGTATATGGATAATATAATTATATAGCAGAGGGAACAGACAACTGATAGTGACAGACAATAACAATCTCATAAAGAACGGAACACATGAAAGCATTCATCTCTCAGTTTGTGACTTGATTTATTTATGTTGTTATTATGAAACTGGTAAAACATATATTATGGTCAAAAAGTAAAGAGGCTTTGTAAAAATCTGTGTCCAGCATTATCTAAAAAGCCAAAACAATAATGACGCAACAGTAGCGATAATCTGCTCTTTTTAACTAGAAATATGGTTTTGACCGAGCCGAAACAAAAGGGTTAAAATGAGAAAGTAGAAAGCAAAGTCACAAATTTGGAATTCTAGATTTTCTGTCTAATATTATGATGTCTTATTGTATTTAATAAATTTTAGCCATTTATTTATATAAAACTTATATAAAACTTGCGTGAGTTCAACAAAATAAATAGCTGAAATCTCATAAACAGAATAAGAGTAATTCAAACTCGGAGATAGTTACCGTAACAAATCAACGTAACTTTGGACAGATACCGTACCATCAATACTGTGGCTTGCAGAATAAAGAAGACGAATTTCACAAAGTTCCAACGTAAAATTAGAATATATTCTAAATAATCATGCAACTAATAGCAATAGAAGAGCGCCCAGTATCTCGAATTTTTAGCTAAAGATAGAGTTTTTTTTTTCACGATTTGTTCCAGGAAAGTTTTAATTATGAAAATTAGCTTTAAAATTATCCACATTTAGACTAATCCTCGCTTGAGTTGAACTTCTTACCAACTCATCTGCACCGTAAGGATAAGAAGAGCCTAGTTTTATTAAAAAGATATATTCTGTGTATGAATTAACTTCTGGTGAATGGAATGTAATCAAGGCTTTTTATAAAGTTATCTGAGGATAAGTTTTTCAAATGAACTAGTTAATATCCTATATAAACAATGATCTAATCATTTGCAAACAATTTGATCAAGTTAATGTCACACTTAACTTGCAAAATGCAAGCTTATGAATGACTTCAGTCATGGCATAGGTGCTACATTACACGAGGAGACATATTCTTAAAGTTTCATAGGTCAAAGATACTCCAAAGGCCCCATCTTGCACACGCCTTGATAGACGGATGCTATTCCCCTTTTGAGTACAAAGTAGTGCCCATCTACGAATCTTATCTTAGGATTTGGTTCTTCACCCATTTCCGATCCTAAAATAATGTGTATTCCTTTAACAGTGTATTAAAAAATAAGTGTAAAAAATAATCTTTCTTTGTTATTTTACTCATTTTAAAATAACTTCATGAATGTAAATTACTTAAAGAATCTTATGATTAAAAATATTTTTAAGGATATTTTTAAAATTATTTTAACAAAAATTACTCTACAGTTAATTGTTAATAGTGTAACAATGCCTAACTCAAGTGATATAAAGTAATTTTGGTGTATATAAATTATTTTTTGTGTTTGAAAGTAAGTATAGTATGATGGATTAGGGTATAGTTTAGGCTGACTTGTAGGCTTTCTCTTGATAAACCTATATAATCAAATGTTAAAAGAATTTTTCAGTATTTAATCTCCAACGATTAGGTTGATATAGTTACAAAGATATATTTAGACAATGTGTGAGAACATATTAATTCTTATTAATAGTGATTATTTATATAGTGACATAAGAGAGTATATAGGATAATGTAACCTCTCTCGACCTTTACCATTTCTGACTCTTTTTCTTTGAAATCCCCCTTCTTCCTCGACTAATTCACAGTGGCAACGACATCTCCCTCCAGAGCAATCCTTCCTAAGGCCTCCCCTATGGAGCAAGGTGAACCCTTGTTCATAAAAGAGGATTTCCTACTCTTTCTAGGAAAACTCTCACAGTAAAAGGTGGCGACAAAGCAATGGTGCTTAACTCAAATGGGGAAGGATTGACAGAGTATTGTCCCGTGGTAGATTAGCAACAATTCTTTCCGAAGATACACCACAAAGGTGCTTTGAAACATTATCAAAATGTACTTCAAGAGGGAATTAGCACACCACTAATGGAGCTCCTCCAAGCAGGTGCGAAGGCTTGGTCCACATCATTAATGGGTTTCTTCTGGTCTAAACGCCCTGCGTTTCCAGTTGTGAATGCATTGGCTAAATCACATTGGGGCGAAAAAGGATTGGAAAAGGTGATGTTAATGAAGAACGATACATTTAATTAGTTCAAATTCTCCAAAGCTTCCAATTTAGATGAATTAGTTGAAATGGGCCCTTGGCACATCGGGGATCAACCAATGTTCTTGCAAAAGTGGAGGTCAAGTATGGAGCTTGATCGGGGTACAATTGACATGTTTTCAATATGGGTTCAATTCCACAATCTCCCGTTGGAGTTCTGAACAATTGAGGGGCTGAGCTTTTTGGCTAACTCCTTGGGAAAGTCTCTTTGTATGGACTCTCACACAACAACTATATGGAGATAATTTGCTATGCTAAGGTATGCATCGAAATACCTAAAACATCTACATGGCCTGATAAACGACCTATCTTGTGATTGAGTGATACCGGTGATTTTGAGAAAACTTTTATACATGTATTCTACCCCTAGAAACCTAGCACCTCTTCTAACAAATGGGTCCCCACTGGTCGTGAAAGAACACAACCCTAAGTTCTCCTTCCGGAATCTGAGTAGAGCCCTCCTAGCGACCCCACGATACCCCTCTAATCGATATTTGATTGGACAGGAGGGTTCCCGCAAAGCTAAGTCGTTCAACTTTTTAAAACTTTTATACTTTAATAATTAAAAGTGTGAAAATAGTGATAAATTTTTTATCATTTTACTACTAAAAATTTTGGCAGCACAACGACTATATTTTGTTTTTCTCAAAATTTTCAAAAACCTAGATAACACATTTTAAAACACTTCTAATATTTCATATAATATCTAAACTTCTGAAATGGGACCTCAGGTCCACATCACAAGCATACAATTCTCAACATTTTAAAAACATCATTGAGGATCAAAGCCCTCGTCGTTCATTAATAAAAAGAGATTTACAATCCCAAAGTTATTTACAAGATCACACTTTTAAACCTTTTCCAAAAATACTTTACAACATATCTAAAAGCAACTAAGCCAATTTCATGCAAACACATACATAAGAAAGATAAGATAAACACAGCAGCACCAGATGATACAACTAATCCTGTGGTAAGTCCTAATTACTGTAACACCTGTACGCATACCTAAAGTGGTTTATTTAAAAATATAAAAATAAGAGTGAGCTAAACAAGCTTAATGAGTGTAATCAGTTTACTAAAAGTTAACTTTTTATAACATAACTGAAATATTCTCATACAATCATAAAGCTTATGGTAAAATAATTTTCATAACAATTCACTCGTGCATCATAAAATGTGGCAATCCAATAACATGTCATAAAACACAACTTCATTTTTATGAAATTACTATTTCAAAATGCCTTTTTGAAATTAAACTCAAAATATAAGAATTTCCATTTTCCATTTTCCTTAATCAATAAACAAAGGTGACAATAAGTTTTCTAAAAGTTTTTATACTACAAATAAGCCAAGCACTAGAATTGGTACCATACAGTGCCTCCCAAATTACTTTTAAAAATAAATAGTGGCGGCATCATTATTTGTTGTCATGAACTTTTTATACTATATAGTCCGCCACAAACTTCTTTACACTATGG
The DNA here is from genome assembly GCA_026770325.2 of Erythroxylum fimbriatum. Lineage (NCBI taxonomy): Eukaryota > Viridiplantae > Streptophyta > Magnoliopsida > Malpighiales > Erythroxylaceae > Erythroxylum > Erythroxylum fimbriatum. The sequence goes on from JANZLH020000078.1 coordinate 3,368,799, forward strand.
TACCCTTAAGCATAAGGTCATGGAACTGGTTCTGCATTACTTACCCGTGATTAGTTAACCACTAGTTACGGAGCTAGATTTGCTTCGCTTACCTATAATAAGTTAACCACTATAGACCGGTAGTTATAGAGCTGGTTCTATATTGCTTATCCGTAATAAGTCACGGAGTTAGTTCTGCGTCTCTTACCCGTAACAAATCACAAGTCACGTAGCTAGTTCTGCATCACTTACTCGTAACAAGTCATGGAGCTAGTTCTACATCGCTTACTTATAACGGGTTAGCCACTATTTACTAAGCTGGTTCTACATCACTTTCCCGTAATACGTTAACAGACATAAATATACCGATATAATAACATATATAAAGCCTAGCAGTGTACCATAGGCCAAAGCAACTCTTACATTTACGACTCATCTTATTTTCTAAATCAAGTATGGGAGGATTCAGAATCGAATCATTTCAATGTAACTCCCAATCATATAAAATTCAACTTTCAAAATAAAACTCATATATTGCCAAAGGATACACATATGCTAGCAATATTCACTTGTAAAATATCATTTGCATAAAACTTAGCATAAATATTCATTTCATGATCAAATGAAAACCATTTGGATAAACTCAATTTAAAGTACACTTACAACTTGCTAGTCTCCATAAATAGAAACCATTTGCATAAAATAAATTTAAAGAACACTCACATGTCATTAATTCATTTGCAAAGAATTTAGTCATATAAAATAATTAAAATACACTTACTGTTTTGCAAACTTATTTCTAAGCACACTCACGCGTTCTATGCATCTCTTTTACCTACATAAAGCACATTTCACTTAGGCATTTATTTCCAAATTAGAAAATAATGCATTAAAACTATATATTCGGTTTAATTGAATTGGAGATTTGTATCTAATCGTGTAACACGTCGCTAATCATATTTCTGCTTACTTCCGTAAGCTAACCTATTGGTCTCTGTTTTCAAGTTTAACTTCAAAAGTCACTTAAATATCATATTTTACCCATTCTAACTTACTAATTTCTTCAAAACACAATCTCACCTATTTTCTACTTACTTCTGTAAGCTAACCTATTGGTCTCTGTTTCCAAATTTAACTTCAAAAGTCATTTAAATATCATATTTTACCCATTCTAACTTACTAATTTCTTCAAAACACAATCTCACCTAATTTAATTCACCATATCATGATCATGCATAATGAGTCATGGTTATGACCTACGTCCAAAATTACATAGAAAACGTTCAAATTAGGCTTTGAGATCTTCTAGACATTTGTTCCCCTAAGTCTCTAGTTTCTATACCATCAAAAATTATGCCTTTTTAACTTCTAAATCATGAAAAATGTACCAAATATCACAATTTATTTCAACACAAGGGTAGTATCAGGTTACCATTTTCAATCTCAAACTTTGATATCATTAGTCTAGAATTAGGTCTAGGTCTCTTCTAGAAATTTTTAATAATATGTCTTAGGTTTCAGTTCCAATTGAAATCATCCAATTTGGAGGTCTGTATCCTGAGTTATGGTCAAAACAATAGGGCTAGTTCAAGTGATCTGATAATCAATGACAAAATTTCACTAAACATAACTCTTTCTCTTGTCATATTCAACCCTTAAATGCTTCCAAAACTTATTATATACTATGTGAAAAGTCAAAAATCATCATTTATCTTAAATGAATCTATCCCACTCAAAAGCCCAAAAACTAGAAATTTAAGTTAGGAAACTTACCACTTTCTTTTAGTCTTTTGGACAATTGAAGAACACTTAATCTTGATCAAGCTCTCTTCAATCCATGCTCCAAAACCTATCAAAAATCAGTTGCACCCTCCTTCTTCTCTCCTTGGCCGAAACTTCACTCTTTCTTCTCTTCTTTTTCTTCTTTTGTTTCACTCTTACATATATGTTGAAAGAAGGAAGCAATTGGTCTTACTTTACTCCTTTAATATCCTTTAGTGCATTACATATAACACCTTCTAATTGGCCTTTTTTTTAATGACTCATCACCATTCAATTAATCATGCTTAACCCTTAAGAAAGCTTCTAATTGGTCATTAGGTGTGACTCACTAATCTACTTACACCATTTTATCCAAAAGACCAAATTGCCCTTTAATGACATGTAAAAAGACCAAATTGCTCTTTATTGAATTTAATTCATCAACTAACTGAATTAAATTTCAAAAACATCCATAACCATCTTATTTTCAAATTGACCATGAAATACTCTAATTAGGGTCAATTCTTATTTACTGGATGCTTAAAATTTTTTCGAATGAGTTTAAAACAATCAATACTTGTTATTTTCCAAAAAGGGCATTTTCGTCCAATAATTTTGAATTATCCGAATTCTATTCAAACAACCTACATTTGATCTATTTCAGTTCGTAAGAACTCCAATCATAATTTTGGAGCTTTTCATTGCATTTTGAAATTATTCAGTAACTTTTCGATTACCCAGAAGAATGTTCGGATTGAATTCGGAAATCACTGAATTTCACCAAAATCATCTAGATTTCATTCAAAAGTGTTGCCTAAACCTCCAAAGAACATTTTGGGGCTTTTAAAGCTCGTTCTAATTAACTCATTCTGTAGCTTTTCAGAGCTTTTAGAAATTTTTTCAAAATTTTTTTTAGAAATTTTCGGTCTAAGTCCAGAACCATCTTTAGTTTATTCGTGATCTACGTTATAACCTTAATAATACATTTAAACACTTAACTTACTCTAGTATGCTATAAATAAATCATACTCACTCCCTCACTGATTCCCTCTCCCTCACTCTATCAACGAAATTGATTTAATAGTCATGGTAATAGCTGAAGATTCCCTCGCCGTAGATTCCATTTTCTCATGACACTCGTAGATTCCCCCGCCGAGATCGACATCTGGGTCTCTTGGGATTGCTCAGTTGCTTGAGAAACTGGCGAATCCTTTGTCGGATGAGGAGTCTCAGTCTACCATCACTGTTCGGGGCTGGCCTTCTTCTGATTATTTTATTAAAGTCGGAAAAGATCTCTCCTCTCGTCCAGACTCATCTAAACCAGGTGTATCTGGCGTTGTGCTGTGCGGTGGGTGCATCGGCAGCTGCTTTCACATATACCAATCAAAGACTCACACAAACCGAGAGGGCGTGACTCTGGAGGGGTTGATCTTACTGTTTTGGGTAGAGATGTTTGACTGCTACTCGTTGGCTGCGCAGGAGCCCAGCCGCCGGTGACGCTAGCTCAACGTGAGTTGTGGAAACTCCCGGAGGAGGTTTGAGTTTCATTTTTTTCCCTTTATTTTTATTGCTTTCTTACCTATACAAAAAGGTAGCGGATATTGGAGACAAGAGGTGAGGCGTCGACGCAGGGACGACACTCTACAAATGTGACAGTGGCCCTCAGGTAGAGTTTTCTATATTCTTATTACATTTTTACTTTGTGAGTGGTTACGACATGCTGCATCGCCTTGGACTCTACCGGGGTATCCGTCTCACCAGGTGTGTAACACCATGCTCTTACCTCTAGTAGTTTCTATATTTCCATTTATGTCAGTGCATGTTGTGTTTTGAGTATGGAGTTGTTATTTACGCATTTTTCTGTATGGTTCGGATAACATAGATTTCCTTTCTTAGTTGAGGTTGTTTGATTTGTCTATATGACTCTGTGTATCCCTGGCTCTCGGCGGCTGTAATGGCCATGCCCATCTAGTAACCTAGGTTGGGAGTCTCGTCTTTCCCTTTGAGCAAAGCATGTAACGGGAACAAGCTCATTGACCTAGCTCCTACAGGGTTACCGTTTATGTCCTACATGCAACTCTTGGGCGATGACGGAAACGAAGGGCGGCATGCACGGCAACCGATACTTCTGGCACTTCACGCGTCATATCCACAAGCTTTCTCGAGCATCCGGATTTTTTTAGCCGTTGTACTCAAAAACCTGTCTGTTGAAAGTGCCCCCTCTATAGGGTTCAGATCCTCTGTCCAGTTTTATGGTGTCTTATTGTGTCCAGTGAATCTCAGCCATTCATTTATGAGGATCCCACGTTTATTTATGTGGAGCCCACGCGGGACCCGCATAAATAAATGGCTGAGATTCACTGGACACAA
>JANZLH020000078.1:3390546-3407338 GCA_026770325.2 Erythroxylum fimbriatum
CCTGAGACTTGCCTCTTGAACTTCGCACTTAAAGTTACCTCAAAAACTGTCCACTGTGCATTTAAGTTTATTCAACAAAAACTCCGTGCTGCTTACATAAATGCACAATGCCATTTGAAAGTATCCATATATTTTACCACATTACATGCAATTAATTCATGTTTGGACCCTGCCACAAGAATCCGTATAATGAAGTTTGTATAGCCAATATGTATATACGTATCCGAATGCCAAAAGCAAGGAGATGAAAAGGGAAACGAGTGATTTCTAGTACTGGCATTTTTATTACATTTGATGATCAAAGGTACCCCTGTCAGTCATTAGGTGCTGAGCTTTGTTGGCATAACAATAGCTAAATCTATCTTTAGACAGAAGTCACAAGAGATTCATTAAGTTGTTGCTTTTTCCTCACTTCGCGAAGAATTAATGTCATGTACTTGGTATGTAATCTTCGACGGCTGTAATTACACGGAAGTACTTCCACCTTTTTGGTCATCTTCTCCAGAAAGCAGTACAGGCATGTTTCAGCTATTCAACAGCTAGAATAGGACAGTTCTTTCTCATTCTCCTCTCAATTTTGACAAAAGCTGGAATAATATTAATTGGTGCAGAAGCCTTTGGAGTTTTCGTTTTGGTCCGTTCAGGTGTTCACTGTAAGGCTTTGGCTGATACAGTGGGTTAACTCGTCTTGCCCTTTCTCCACTCTATGTAGGCTTTTCCAACTACTAAGTCTTCCAGAACCAATATTTATATACTCCATTGGCAATTTTATTTCAAAAGATTCTAACAAAGAAAAAAAAATTTACAACTAGATTCATATCCAAATACATAATGAACTTGGACAAATTAATGGAGTTACAAATCACAACTATTATAACCGAATCATTTTATTCTGTTTTCCACAGGGGAACAACTTCTTTTGCTAGAGTATGTCCCGAACAAGAGCCTCTTTGAAAGGATGCACACCTTCCAAGGACAATCATCAGGAATTCTCTCCTGGTCCAACCGCTTGAACATTGCATTGGACATTGCTCGAGCACTCCACTACTTACATTCCATTGCCGATCCACCCATTATTCACAGGGACATAAAGTCTTCAAACATCCTCCTCATCGACGATGACCATGCCAAGTTAGCCGATTTCGGGCTATGCAAGTTGGGTTACAGCATCACTGGCTCACAATTTCCCACAACCATCAAGGGCTCATTTGGTTATATAGATACTTACTACCTCGAAACAGGCCTTGTCTCGCCCAAGAGTGACATCTATAGTTTCGGGGTGTTGTTACTTGAGCTCGTCACAGGCTTAAAATCAACACAGGGCTCCACTACATTGGCTGAGTGGACAGAGGAGTATAGGAATGGCGATGGCGCAGAGGTGTTGTCTAAATTATTGGATCCGAAGCTTGATGGAGATGCGAACATGGAGCAACTTAAGGTGTTGATTGAGATAGCCAACTTGGCCTTACTTGACAGTTGTGAAGCGAGACCAGAAATGTGTTACATCATAGGTAGGATTCAGAGTTGCTTGGAACCTAAATCTCATCCACAATTGCCTGCGTGTGACGAGCTTTCTAGTTCCTTAATTATTTGTTAATAACTTTCTTAATTTCTAGGACTGTATAGTAATTTAATTCCAGAACAATAGGATTAGGGCTTAACATTTTTCCTTTTTGGTGTCCAAATTTAAAGGGCTTGGCAGCTAGCTAGCTCTTATGCCTGAACAAAGGTTTCATTCCTCAGCCTGGTAAGGATGTTAGAAGCTGATCTTCTTAATGTCCAGAAACCTAATTGTTTCTAATTGTGGATGCTTAAATTTACTGTAGCAGAGATGGGGTCCACCATTTTTTTTCAATTAATATGCGTATCAGCTAGCATGACACCAAAAAAACAAACAGTCCTAGTTCATTACATGGTGTGAAGAGTTCACTTGCTGTCTACTAATTATTTATAATCGAAAAACTAAGACCAGGCAAATAGAAACGTGCATGTGAGTTAAATCCCATTTAGAAGTTTTAAGTCCATACTCAATACAATCCAAGAAGATTCATTTTCTTTAAAAAATCAAATTTAAGCCTATCTTGTAAGTTCATATATATGTTCTAAATTTATCTAACAATTATATAAAATATTAATAATCTAGTAAGATATTATTGAATATAAATAATATCTAACAACTAGAACTAGATAATTATGTACACCAAAAAACGAATGAACTAGAATTCATAATGAAATTAAATTTAAGGATAAAAATATAAAATTTTATAAGTATGATAAGATTTAGAAAGTATAATAATAATCATATAAATAGTAATTAATTTTGAACCAAACCTAGTCCTTAATTCTTTAATTTAACTTTTAAATTCAAAGTTTATCCGCGAGCTTATTATCAAAATTCAAATCTTTTAACTTCAAGGTTGACCTGAGATTAATAGTTTAGAGATTGTATTATCTTATCAGTTTAACCAACTTTATTTGAGTCCTTATCATACGGTACTAAAGCTTAATTGAATCATCAGATGGTCAGTTCTAGGAAATTCAAACTGAAATGGATCCAATTGGATTTTTGGTTTTTTGAGAGATGTCTCAGCCAGTTAGCTGGCTTAATCTACCAATTTTAATTGAGAATGGTTCGGTTTAGGCCCACTATAAATGAGCTTAAGTTCAATCAAATTGCAAGATTGAGTACTTTTTCTTCAGAGTTTCGGAATTTTGCATGTTTTTTGGTGATGAAAAAAAAATCTGAAAATAAGTTATCTGGGTGTTAATTATCATCTTTTTTTCTCGAATGACAACGTAAGGACGGGCTTCGATATAAATAGTTAATAGCCAGATGCAATCCATAATTGAAAACAAATGACGATCGACGCATATTACACTTAATCTAGTCAAGTCTGACCGACATATGATTTTCAATTAATCGCATGCTATTTCATTATTAATACTCCACAATTCACATTATATATTTTACCATTAAGTTCTTATTAAAGTAATAATTATTAAACAAAAAGATGTGTATACTTAATTATAATGTGTGCATGAGCTTAGTTAATGCATCGATAACTCCAAAATCCAGCTGGCTTTTGTAGGGTATTGACTTACCTCATCGATACAAAGAATATTTTATAGTATATTATATGCATCCCTTCCCTCTATGAATATGTACAAGGATCGATGGATGCCACTTGCATTTGGCTGTACAATTTGTTTGTTAGGAACGACTAACCCATCACTAATTTCTAAATATTCAAAGTATGTACAGTTTTATGTACGCTTATGTGTACTTGCAAATCAAACTGAAGCACGTGTTGGTTGTGTGGCATGACAATTATTGACTTCATTAAAGTCAGAGAAGAGAAAATTCTTTATTTATCTCAACAACTGTAGATTAATTGGCCGTCTCTCCATTGTCTGATTCGATTCAACTAAAAACATATGTGTCAGACCGCAAGACAGGTGGCCACTTTTAAACATATTTGTCTTCAAATGCACTGTTAATGTCAGTAGCAGGACATAAGTCTGTTCATTTTATTATCTGGAGACTAACTGATTTGCTGAAGTTTTAATTATTTTGTCAGAGGCCGTACCAGTATTAGAGCAGATAAAAAGGCTATAGTCCTAGTCCAACTCAATGAAGAGATTCTTAACGAAACAAGGCATCTATTCTCTAAAAAACAGTCCTCCGTCTGAGAAAGGACTAGCAACTTGTTTTATATGTTGCCCTACGCTACACCCTATGTATTGTCGGGGTTTAGCTATATTTTGGAGGTGTCAGAAAGTCAGAAACGATATTTTGGAGATGTCAGAAAGTCAATCCCATTTCCCTGTTGTGACTCTAGGTGTACTCATACGGTTGAGGATTTGCATGACAAGACTTATATGCTAAGTGATCATATTCGTACGCGAAGAAGCACCCATCTTCTCACGGGATGAGATCTTCTGGCCCAGGTATTCTGACCCTACCTTGTGTCAGAGGATCTGAGCCATCCACTTAGGTGAGTTGGCATTTAAGTGGATGACTCAGATCCTCTGGCCAGGTATTCTTAGAATATTTTTTATAAGTACACAAATTAATGCGAGCCACATACAATTAATCTGCACGAAGTTTTTTCTGCGTACAGAGTGGGGTCGATCTGTCTCTTGCGTTAGATGACATCGTTCCAAAAGTTGGTTTCAATTAAGAGGAGTAACGAACACCCCAAGTGGCCAACTTCCCAAATGCTATGTTTTTTTTAATTCGTAAATATCGTATAATTGCTTGTGGGGTTGGAAAAAAATGATTTGTCATATATAAATTATAAAACAAATTCAATGTCCAATCTGGCCCATACGTTTTTCATTAGAATATGATAACATATACAGCTATTCGAAGAGAGAGAGAGAGTTAATGAACATCTTTTTAAAAGTTATGCAGATGCAGAAGAAAGGGGGAGGAACGCCCCCTTCACTTATCTCATATAAAGTTGGACTTATCTAGTCCGGTCTAACGAAACCTTTGCCAACTTGGATAGAAAAGAACCTGGTTTTATTATTCGATGGCTGGTTTCTTGAAACAGGGTATCATGCTGGTTTTCCTTTGGCCCATAGGAAGGAGGACTTCCAAATTTGACTTGGAAATCCATAATTAGTCACGTGTTTCGTCTTGTGTTTTGATTGATTCATAAGCACTACGTAATCTCTGTCGACGCGTAAGTTGACTACTCCTTGGTAGAACTAAACGTAGCACATTAACTATATTGTGAAACTGTTTATTTATGTCTACTTCTTCTTTTCCTTTTTTGATTATCAACGTATTTCCAGGATCTTAATTTATACATTAATAGAAAATAATAAATTGTATTAATCACCCAACGTAACACATTCTCAACTTCCCTTTTTTATTTTCTCAACGTTCAGCTATAGAACTACTTGGTAAAAACTTGGATTGTTGATTACCATATAGTATTACGTACAATGGGTAAACCACTCATCTTTCACCTATCTTAGTGGATGAGCTCAAGGAGATGCTCCACTCACCGAGCCCCCTACAAGCTTATCTTGATTATATGGCAGATCCTTGTTAATTTCATACTATCAAATACCATCCATTGAAAACTGGATTTGATGACGTCAGATAGATTTCAAGCTTAATGTGATTAGTGTATCAAAAAGGCCCCTTGCTTTGACAACAGAATGGCTTTTCCTTTCTTTTCTCCGGTTGAATTCTTTTAGGCGCCTTTCTAACTATATATCTTGAAACAAGAGGAGAGGATCTCGTATTTCGGTCAGATTTGATTTTGTTCTTTGAAAAAGAACATAGTATTAAACTATTTTTGGCCCTTCAAATGTTACTCAATAGTGATAGTGCGCACACAGACACTCTAGATCTTCACTTGCTTGATTAAGAGAAAAAGAAAAAGCAGGGCCTAACCATGGCTGGAACCAACTAATGTAGGAGAATTAATTAATAAGCACCACAGTAATTTCTTCGCCCCTCCTTAACCTTATCCTATCCTACTGTTACTTGCTACTGCCGAGTGATCATTGCGCAAAAGGAATAGAGAAAGTGAAGAAAATTTTAACATGGCATGCTAAAAGAAACTATTATTTATTCCCTCAAAAAAAAAAGAAACTATTATTTATACATAATTTAGTAATGAATCTTTTAAACCTTTTTTTATAAAGTAAATAAATCATCCTCATTATTATACAACAATTATTAATTTAGAACTTTTTTTTTGTTACAACTAAGAGAAACGAAAACTATCTCATAAAAGAAATACCACAGGCATCAGCCCATGCAATCAAGGAGAGGGCTTCAGGAATCTCATCCCAAATCTGAAAATTTGAAACAATGTCATGATCCAATTTAGCCAGACAATCTGCTGCAAAATTACCTTCACGAAGTACATGCCTAATAAAGCAACTCCAATTCCTAGCAAGTAACGCTTGAATATCCATAACCAAAACAGACTGGGGATGTGAAGAGACAACACCACAAATCACCATCTGCACCGCCTCCATGCTATCAGATTCTACAACTACTTGCCAAAAACCGCGATCCCACACAAAAAGCAAACCATCTCGAATGGACCATAACTCCCCAACCAAGATAGTTGAAAAACCAATTTGAAACGAATATCTCCTTAGCCAATGACCAAACGAATCACGCAACAACCCTCCACCACTAATCCGCCCAAGATTAACAATAGAACTGCCGTTACAATTCAACTTCACCCAACCAGATGGCGACGCAGTCCAACCAATTCAATGCTTCACACGAATTTAAGTGTTTGCAAAAACCTTAAAATTGTATATATATATTTTGATCCATTTTTCATAATTAGTCCAATTGCAACCCTGCTAACCTCAGAGCACCTTTTATAATTAGGTGAATGTAGTTCGATTCCGAATATAGATGACTTTGGTATAATGTATATAACTGAAGTTTTTGAGTTCCAACTTCCACGAATTTAAAAATCTTAAGAAAGTCAAAAGACCGAAAACATATATATTCCTTAACATTGTCCTTTTTCTTACATAAGATCCACCTTCCCTTTCTTGGAATAAAGTATTATGCATTTCTAAACTAAAATCGTGTATGAGAAAATTAATAAAGAACTTGAATGGTGGCTCATAATTAATACCCACTTAATATAGTAGTGTCCAAGATTTGTCTTCTTCAGGTGACACGCAGGATTGAGGCAAGTGTGATGTGGAAACAAGCACATTCGTTCTGTCTCAATGCATGTTTGAACATGCTAATTATAGCTATTTTCTTAATCAACGGATACGTTATAGCTAATACACAAATATTATGTACGACACAACTCTGAGTCTCTAGTATTAATCTGGCCAGGGTCCCAACTGGGGTTTGGTAACATCATCAAAAAGTGGTATTTAGGAGTGGTATCCACTATCCACCACACAAGTTGCAAAAGAGTTTTGAGAGCATCTTTGTGGGGCATGCTAATTTGCTAGCGTATTATCTAACCGAACATATTATTTTTCTGGACTAATACATGACCCATCATGTTCCTTCCAAAGTTTGAACTTATCGGTAAGGTTCTGCTTCACAACAAATCTCTCTCTCTCCGTTTTCTTTTTTTTTGGTGCACCCAGAGTATCCACCGACGGAATCAGTGACTAATCCCTTTGCTGCGGGGATATTAACCATAGTAAGAAACTCGAACTGGGAATTTGTGAAAACAAGGTTATGCGTTCTCGCAACTCAATATTATGATTCAGTTTGTACTAATTAATAGAACACGTAAATAAACATTGCAGTTAGAGTTCTTCTTAGAATATAAAAATTGCAGTACATTCTTTTTGGAAGCAATATATAGACATACAATTACACTTTGGATAGAATTATATTCTAAGAAAAACTCTAACACACTCCTATGTTTATCCAGTCTAACAGATTATATTTATTCTTATATATTTATCCAATCTAACAGATTATATTTATCCTTGTATATTATTCAAATCAACAAATCACGTCCACACTTCTCATTAAGTTGGAGCATAAATATCCAACATGCCCAACTTGTCAATCACATTATGAAACGCCTTTTTTAAAACTGCCTTTGTAATTATATCAACAAATTGATCTTCAAATTTGACATACAAAAACTAAATAATTTTTTTATCTAACTTTTCCTTGATGAAATGTCTGTCCATGATAATTCACATATTCCATGAGTCATACCTCGAAACTTAGCTTTTGTACTTGACCTTGCAATAACCTCTTGTTTTTTGTTTTTCCAAGTTACAAGGTCTCCTTCCACAAAGTAAAATAACCAGATGTAGATCTTCAGGTTGTTTGATTACCTGCCCAGTTAGCATCCGTGTATCCTTCAATGTTGGAAACACTATTCTTTGAAAAGAATAAACCTTTACCTGGAGAGTTTTTCAAGTATCTCAAGATTTGATATACTACATCCATGTGTTCTTCACTCTGTTGATGCATAAATTGACTAAGAACACTCACTACATATGCTAAATTGACAAATAAATTAACCTCCCAACTAACCATTTATAGTACTCTATATTTGTTAGAATTTGATGTGGGGAAATTTCAAGCTTATAATTCATTTCCATAAGTGTTTCAGCTAGTTTGCAGCAAACATACCAGATTTAGTCAAAAAGTCAAGTACATATTTTCTTTGTGAAAGAGAAATTCCTTGATCTATCCTTTCTACCTTGATACCTAGGAAGTATTTAACTTGTCCTAGGTCCTTCATTTCAAATTCAATAGCTAAGGTTATATTTGGTTGGACATAAGGTTTTTAATATAATGGAATGGTTTATAATAAAAAGGAATATAAATGGATGTAATATTATAAATTTGTTGTTAGGAAGGCATGGAAGGGTTCATAATACAATATAGTGAAATGTTGCTTAGAAGAATAGTTTATAATGTAATATAGTGAAAAGTTGTTTAACATTTTACATTCTATCCTAAACTTCCCAAATTGAAGGTTTATCATTTTTACTGTTTAGGATGAAATATGAAATCCTCCTCTTCCATCATATTCTATTATAAACCCTCAACCCAAATGATGGAATAATATTACATTTCTGTTTATTTCATTAATAAACCCCCAACAAAACATAGCCTATATGTTCTTATAAGAGCTTCATCTCTTCACAATCATCTCCTGTCAATTCCATATCATCAACATACACAATTAAAACTGTCATATTACCTGCTTTGTGTTTTATAAACATGGTTTCATCTGCACTACCTTGTTTATAACCAAAAGCTTTCATTGTCATTGAAAATCTCTCAAACCAGGCTTTAGGTGATTGCTTAAGCCCATACAATGATTTTTATAACATACAAACTTTATTTCTATTGATAAACCAAGCTTCATACCTACTGGTAGCTCCATGTATACCTCTTTTTCTATATCCCCATTGAGGAAGGCGTTTTTAAAATCAAACTATTTTAGGGGCCATTCCTGATTTGTTGCAAAAGAGATGAGAATGCGGACTATATCTAGCTTGGCTATTAGTGCAAAGGTCTCTTAGTAAGTCTATTCCATACTTTTGTTTATAACTCTTTACAACTAGTCTTACTTTATATCTGTCTATGCTCCTATTAGCCTTGAGTTTCACAGTATGTACCCATCTACACATCTACACATAATTGTTTTCTTTCCTTCGAGTGATGAAATAAGGTCCCAAGTAAAGTTCCTTTGCAAGGCTTCCATCTCTTCATTCATTGCCTTAGTCCACTTTGTTTCATTTAAAGCTTCCTACATATCACTAGGAACAGAAACACTAGATAATTGATCAATAACAAGTGTATATGTTCCAGGCAATTTTTTAGTAGAAACATAAATGTTGATAGCATATTTGACATTGGCTTTAAGATCAAGTTCATATGATTTCTTTGGTACACGTTTATTTGATCTTTGTGAGTATCTTTGAAGAGGAATAAGTAATTCATTACTAGAATTATTAAATATTGGACTTGAGATTACTTGAGAGTTTCCATTTTGGATATTCTGGATTAACCCTTTAGTTAGTGGTGTTAAAGTAGGCAAGTTTGTATTACTAGGTTGTTCTTCATGGCTGTCATTGTTATAAAATTCTTCCAGTTCTGAGCACTCATTAACATTGCCTAGAATATTGACAACTTCTTCCAATTCTAAGCACTCATCTACATTTCCTGATACACTTTGCAACATATTCCCTCCACTAGCATTTTCTCCCAGAAGGGAAGAAGTTGAAAATCCCCTTGAATAATATAGTTCTAACTCCATAAAACAGGCATCCAAGGTTACATGTAATTTTTAAGTTTGAGGATCATAACAATAATACCCCTTTTGAAAATCTGAATATCTAACAATCACACATTTTTTTACACAAGGAATAAGTTTAGTTCTCAAGATCTTATAAATATGAACGTAAACTGTACTTCTAAAAACTCTAGGTTTAAGGTTGTAGAGATGAATTGACAACAAAGATGGAATTTTATGTTGATGAGTTTGAAAACCTAAAACCCAAGATTGTGGTCTATTGATGTGATAAAGCGTAGATTTTACGGCCTTACCTCATTAAAAATGTGGCATATTCATCCCAAAGAGAGAAGCACGGACCACCTCTAATATTTGTCTATTCTTCCTTTTCACTAAGTCATTCTATTATGAAGTATAAATGCATAAATCTAATGTTGAATTCCAAGTTGATTTAAAAAATTTCCAAAAGTGGCATCCATAAATGCCATGGCATTATCAGTTTGCCACACATGAATTGGTTTCTGATTATAAGTGCTCACCATGTCGTGAAATTCTCGAAATGTAATACAAACATTACTTTTTTTTTGTAAGTAGTGATATTCAAGTCATACATATACATCCATCAATGAACGTAACAAAATTTTTAGCCTTCGACAATGAAGCAAACAAGACAATTGCTTGGGCTTTTTCTTGACTATTAGTCTAATATACACGACTAAAGTTTTTCCCTTCACTCTCCATTAATTCGAAGTAATATAGTTTGCCTTATTTAACACCATAACCAAAAGTCTTTCGAGTCAAACTTGAAAAACACAAAATGAAGGCTAAAAAGTTACAATACATTTTAAAGTTGAAGTAATTTGTCCAACAGATAAAAGATTATACCCAAGGGATGGCACGACTAAAACTGAATTTAGTGTAAGAGAATTAGACAAGGTAGCAAATCCTTGCCTAATAATAGAGTACATAGTACCATCATCTGTGCAAACAATGGATTGAGGGGATGGAATGATATACTGTAATTAGTTAGAATCTCTAAGCATGTGATTAGATGAACCTGTATTAATAATTTAGATATATTTCCTAAAAATTGTAGAGGAAGCATTTGCCTTGCCCACAATACCTGAAATGAGCAACATTTTCTATGGGCATTGATGTTTCCTCTCTTTTAGATTCCACTTCATCCATAATTGTCACCATAGCTTTTCCAACAACTTTTTTTTTGTTTTTTTTTAAATTCCACCAATCAGGATATCAAATAGTTTCATAACAACGTTGTTTTGAGTGATATGTTTCACCACAATAATCACACACAAAAGTTTTAGACTATTCAATGGGTTGATTTTTGTGATTCTTTCCTGAGCCAGATGATGATCATTGTCGGTTTTGATTAGCTAACAACATTGAGTGTTTAAAGATTGAGCGAGATCCACCCATTGTATGTCTATATTGATACTCTCTCCTTACATATGCATATGTGCTTTCCAAGTCAAAATTTGGTTCTTTGTGTAAGATCTCTTCCCGAACTTAATCAAATTCATAGTCAAGTCCACTTAGAAAAATATGAACTTGGAGCCTAGTCATTACTGAATGTGATTAGACTATTCCTTCAACAGTCCCTTCATGAGAAATTGGCCTATGATCAATTTCCTAAAACATATATAGCCACAAGTTCATTGTAATATGTTAATAATGGTTTACCATCTTGTCTAGTTGAAAAAGATTTCTGATTCAATTCAAAGAGATGGGTTTTATCTGATCCATCATAGAAAGTTTTTGATACTGCCTCCCATATTCCTCTAGCAGTAAGATGACGAATAAATTGTTGCATCAGTGATGGACTCATTAAATCAATAAGACAACTTTTCCCTCTTTGATTTTTAGTAGTCTATGTCTCAAAATTTTGGTCTTCAGGTGTAGGTTTTTTGCTACCTCAGTGAGATATCCAGCCTTATTTTGTGCACCTATTCCCATCTTCATAAGTTGAGACCATAATTAATAATTGGTCTCATCGAGTATAATACTTGATGGAAAAGTAGAATCGTCTTGTTGGATGATAATTGGTTGTGTTGGTAGGTTATTTGTTATTGTTGAAACAAGAGATCCCCTAGAATCCATTTGGATTTTTCAGTATAGGTTTCAAAGGCTTTGGTGGGTACAATTGGAATGCTAACAATAGGGGGTTAGTGTAGTGCAATGATGGTGGGCATGGGTCTATTGCAATACTGGCGAAGTGCAATTTGTGTGGTTCAGTGCGGCTGTGAAGTTGGTCTGGTTGTTGACATGCATTATGCGGGTTTGAAGAAGTGACGATACGTTGCAACCATAGTGTGACGTTGTTCAATGAACTAGGAAGCTGGAGCTTTGTAAGAAAGTAGATATAAATAGAAGCAAGTGGTAGTAGCCATTGCTTAGATATTGTGTTGTTACAATTAGAGAAATTGGCAGCGTGAAGTTGTTTGATAACCACTGCTTGGCTATTGGGTTGATGTGACTAGAGAAACTGGCGACGTGAAGTTGCTAGGTTGTTGGTTGGTAGATGAATAGGCAATGTCTGTGATAGATCAGACAACAACTGGGACAATTAAAATGGGCAATGGTGATAGCCTAGTTTGCTGGTTTCTTATTCGACACTATATGATACTGGATACGCTTGGAGGTTAGGTAACGATATACTATAATGCCATGCTGTTATACATGGAGCTCTCCTAGTTCATGTGACATTATGTTGTTTTACAATTTTGAGTAGATGAAGAGCATGCTCTTCAAACACGAAGCAAAAATTCGACACTGCCTTGATATCATATAAAACAATAATGTTTTAGGGCAAATAAAAATTTCAACATATTCTTCTCTCATATGGAGACAATATATATGTAATACCCCATTATCATAAAGCATATACTCGAACATCCAGAGGACATTCAAGAACATATCCTATGAGAATGATATGTTAGAGCAATCACATTCACTTCATATGGCATCGTAAAGAATATAAGTACTTAAAATGTTAACATATCTTATTTCATTAACAAAACATGTTTTACATTGTCATTTCATTTCAAACCATCCATATATTTACATTACAAAACCATCAGTGTTCATAATACTTGATACAACAAGTTTTACATGATATGAGATACTAAACAAAAGCATTATATCTAAACTTCTCAGATGTCAGTTGACCAGACCTTTGAGTCATTTTTTGTTCCCAAAATGGTCAATACTTGACTTCAACTAGATTGCCTTAGAAGCTAAGTCTCCTCTCAGTACCTAAAAAATTAACATGGCAATTTTGATGAGTTTTGCAAACTCAATTAGTGAACCATCATCGATGTGTTCACTCAAGCAGGATATAAACATTTCATGTATTAAACACAGTTCAATCAGTATAACACTTCATCCAAATTCAATCCCATATATACCACATTACTCATCATCTTTCAACAAGCACATTATGAACAGATAGATTTCATATAGTCATTTTAGAACAATCCAATCATTTATCTCAATTCTTCATATCATTAACATATACACAAGCATTAAACATCATTATATCAACACAATTCAACATTTATTTACAATCAATCTCAAGAATATAAGTAAAGATATAGATGCAAATGTACATGAGACTCACTTCCATTTTTTTATTTTGTTATGAACGAGTGCTTATTTAATTGTCTACCAAGCTTATTTTAGATACTGTCTCGTACCTATTGTGGATACCGGGATCATTAATAATTGAGCCTATGGCTCTTTGTGCACATTCTGAGGTTTAAGCTCTTTTCACGTTCTGATCCTGCATATTCATATGATGGAATACAAGATTTCACATAATATGCTATCAATCACTTTCATTCAATATACACAGTCAGTTATCACAATCATCGGATCTAAGTCCGGCATTCAACATTTAGTTGAGTATACATTTCCCCAATTCACATACAATTAGTAAACACTTCTAATACATTCCCGAATATCAAGCTTCTTGGACAATTGATGGTCTGGAATTATCACAATCATATTAGTAGCAGTTCAATATCTAACAATTGATTAAAAATAATTCAATTATAATAAGTAAACATCTAGGTTAGCTCACAGTAAGCTCCAGGTAGCTATTGCTTCGACGAGCCGACAATGTCTGGATGATGTCGATCAATTTGTGCTTTTATATCATACAATACACACATATGTACACATTACTAACTTGTTTAATCAAATAAGTACTCAATCATACACATATATATGTGTTATGTTCAATGCATGCTCAATCAACTATCCAGGGTATGTATCCTTATTCACAAATCTTACTCAATCATTCATCATAACTTGTATATAATTTGTTTGCAATTAGGTTATGCTTTAGGTAAGTTTGATTACCCTAAATTCATCAATCATATATTCATCAATTCTTTTCAAGCATTAAGTATTCACACAATTTCCCAAATCTCATTCAATCATACCTAATTCATTTCTTATATCCTTTGAATCACATTTGCACTTACATGAACATCTTTATATCATTAACAGTTCATACTTCTCAAATTCATATACATTGATATCAATCATTCCATTCCTTAATTTATAAACCCAATTATCAATTTATAACCTCAATTATCAACTTAAACTTATCAAACACTTAATCACTTAATCAATCAACTTTCTAGATTCATTTCAACCCCAATCAATTCCAATTACACCATAATTGTACACCCCGGGATTTTCCTACAGTGGTATCAGAGACACTTGTGTCGTGTATGAAGCTAAAACCCCAACTAGGTCGGAATTCCTATTGAATGAGATCGGGCCGAGCTATGCCGAGCAGTTGAGCAACATCTTGCCGAACTGTTCGAACAAGATCGGGCCGAGCTGTGCCGAGCAGTTGAGCAACATCTTGCCGAACTGTTCGAATGAGATCGGGCCGAGCTGTGCCGAGCAGTTGAGCAACATCTTGCCGAACTGTTCGAATGAGATCGGGCCGAGCTATGCCGAGCAGTTGAGCAACATCTTGCCGAACTGTTCGAATGAGATCGGGCAGAGCTATGCCGAGCAGTTGAGCAACATCTTGCCGAACTGTTCGAATGAGATCGGGCCTAGCAGTTGAGCAACATCTTGCCGAGCTGTTCGAGCGAGCACGGTCAGAGCTCTGGTCGAACGATCGCGCAACACCTTGCCGATCTAATCGAGCAACTGCGAGCCGAGCTCTTGTCGAACGATCG
Organism: Erythroxylum fimbriatum; assembly: GCA_026770325.2. Taxonomy (NCBI): domain Eukaryota; kingdom Viridiplantae; phylum Streptophyta; class Magnoliopsida; order Malpighiales; family Erythroxylaceae; genus Erythroxylum; species Erythroxylum fimbriatum. The sequence goes on from JANZLH020000078.1 coordinate 3,405,494, forward strand.
CGCAACACCTTGCCGATTCGTTCGAGCAACTGCTAGCCGAGCTCCTGTCGAACGATCGCGCAACACCTTGCCGATCTGTTCGAGCAACTGCTAGCCGAGCTCTGGTCGAACGATCGTGCAACACCTTGCCGATCTGATCGAGCAAATGCGTCATACCATGTGTGCACAACTGACCACAAAAGGGATTAATGTAAGTCTCCAGATCTCATCTTATGTCGTGTGAGACCCTTGAGGTTGAGAAGAACCTCATCATATACCCTTATGACTCTTGTTTTATTCTTTAAAATTGAATTTAAGGTTTGCTACTTTAGGTTATTGCCAAAAGATCATGCAAGATGTGATCCTATGGAATAATTCTAGGAAAGCAAATTAAATTTAATTTAAAAGAGAATTGAAAATAGAGGACGATCATTTATTTTTTGAGATCAATGACTCGCATGAAAAAAGTATTCATAGATGGTCATCATCTCTTTAGTAGAGAACTTGAATACAGTCATGACACAAGAAACTAAATGAGATCAAAGAAAAGTGCAAATGCGAGATATGGCTTAGGGTATAGCATACAATGTCTACTCAAGGACACATAAGTCTCATGATCAATTTGTTAAATCGAGATGTCTTATACTCCTAACAGATATGTGGCAATGTACTCTCGTCGTATGCTGGTCACACACTTATTGAACAAGTATGAGCACTGCAGCATTTTTTATTTTTTAATTAGATTAAAACTCATCATATGTGAATGAGAGATAAAGAATCAAATACACCCATGAGGGGTATTATGGTGATTGTACTTTACATAACTACTAAAGGTAGTTAAGGTTTAGCATTTAAAAACAAAAGAACACAAAGATAAGTTCTTATCTCGATGTACGAAAACTTTTGTAGAAGGAGAAAGGCAGAAAAAAATTCTTTGATCGGTGGAACTACAACAATAAACCAAGTATGTGTTTTTTGTTTAATATATGCATATTCAAAGATTGTGTTTGACATGATCCGTGTGATTATGTCCTATCTTGATTATTTCTAACAACTAACCACCCTATCAAACATAACGTAAGTGGACATCATTTACTAGAGTATTGACTAATAGGATAAAAAGTTCTCTCTCGTTATTTTTGAAAACTAAAATTGGCTAGTCAACCTAAACCCTTAGGCTAACTAAATAAAAAGTACACTTGGTTAATGAAAAGTGCAACCAATTTATAATTATACGTAGGCTAACTAACCTATTTGTAAGTAAAAACTCCTTTATTTAGCAAAAAAATTTGATTCAAAACTCTTTAAAAAGGTTCCAAAAGTTTGTTTAAAAATTAAGTGTTTTTCAATTCAAAACAAAGTTCTCGTGATTATGAAAGGATTTATGTATTATATCTTACATGTAAATGCTCATTTAAAGATTGAGTTCTACTGCATTGAAATGACCATAACTAGGGGTGTTCAAAAAAACCCACGAACCTGTGAACCGGACCTGAACCGCATGAACCGAACCTATAAATAAGGTTAACCGAACCTGAGTTTAGGTTCGGTTCGAACCGAACCTGAAAAATTAGGTTCATGGTTCAGGTTCAGGTTTCTAACTTGCGGTTCTAGGTTTAAACCTGAACCTGAAATACCCAAAAAATCTATCATATATTTAGATATAATTTAAGAGGATATTAATAATAATAAATTCACTAGTATTTACTATATCAATTCTTGAGTAAAAAAAAGAAAAAAAAAGGAAAAAAGCTACTTTAATTCTTTGTTATTAAACGTTAATCTTGAACATTGCTATTATAAGTAACAACTAATGCATAACACTCAATACTTCTACTTCAAATAGTAATTAATATGTGTCAAAGT